>JASANF010003845.1:0-40770 GCA_030248245.1 Trissonchulus sp. WLG1_4 | reverse complement strand
GAAACACAGACTAGTCGGTGAAGTTTTCTGCCACACTCGCCTTGTGTCCGGGTTCATGCATGTATGAGGGACGGGGAATAGGGGGACCCTCCCCAAATCAAGGACCCGGGGGTCCCTAAAATTAAAAAAATGACACTTTTTTGCAAAATTTTTAGAAAATTTTGCAAAATTTTTGAAAAATTTTGCAAAATTTAGGGTATTTTTAGTCGATCTGGGGGGGGGGAGGGTTTCAAAAATTTGGCCGAAGAGGCCCCCCCCAAAATATAAAATACACAATTAAAATAGCTTCAATTAAATACAATAATTATGCTAATAGCAAAAAAAATATTTGTACGTTTTTTCGTCAAGAATTTATTTCATCATAACGCACGCACCCCCCCTTTTGGTCATACACTGTAGAGGTAGCCCGCTTCATACATGTAGCGGAGTCTAAATTTGAGGGGGGCCTCTCTGACCAATTTTGAGAACCCTCCCCTAGTGATCGTCCAAAGATACCCTAAATTTCTCCCAAAAAATTGCCATTTTTACTAAATTTTGTCCAAATTTTTGGAACCTTCCCGTAGCCCGCTCGATTTGGAAAGGTGGGGGTGGGCCACCCCTCCCTCATACATGTTTCTCCTATATATTTCTATCAAAAACTGTTTCCCGGTTTGCTATTTCAGATGAACTAATTAATCTGCTGACACCAGCCTGGAGCACCCCAGCGTGATCATTTATCTACTGACTTCATCTACGCAGACCACGTGTTCGGCTTGGCGAGGTATCGGCGTCGAGCGCCCAGAGATCGCGGGGGCCCCGAGAAGCCGGGACAGCCGGGCGACCAGCCGGATCCCGCCCATGCCCCCTACCATCCCCGCGCTAAGCCCCCCACCATCATTTGGTTCTTGGTTCTGTTCTTTTGTCTTACAATAGTGCCTGCTGCAGTCCGTCTGATAGAAGCCGAAGTGCTTTTTGACGCCCTCAGTTTTCTAAGGTGTTTTTTGTCCTTTTTTATAATATTGTTTTTTTGTCATTTTTTTCGAATGCCACTGTGGCAATCAAACCTCGTCGCTGTGTGTAGTGTGTGGTTTACTTTACCTTGGTATATTGTATATGTATACAATTTTCAAATACTGGTATATTGTATAATATATATTCATTTATTGTACTGGATAATGTATAATTAATAAACTTTTTTACCTTGTCGCCGATTACACAATTTTTAAAGCATCCGTGTTTGTTGTCAAGAATTCAAATTGTATTCCTTGCGTCGATATAGGGTATGTCAGTTGTCGATAAACAAAACCTGTTGCCTTGATGCTTCATTGTCCATAATTTACAGCTATTCACTTGAGTTATTACATATTATAAGGTATGGTTATAGTGCAGACTGTGTTGGCAACTCTGCTTGTGTTACAGCTGTTCGTTGTGCTATATGGCAAAGTTGCGGTATGGTTCTTTGCATTTGCGTTTCACTATTGTTGGGCATTGCTGCAAACAGTGTTCTTATTTGCGTGTGTGTGTTTGTAGTGTTTACACAGTGTGTATGTCGTCTCGCTCGTGGCTGTCTCCAGGACGAGCTCACAGCACTTGAATGTGTTACTAAACCTAATGAGCTAATGCTTCATCAAAGTGTACATTAAGGCTGCAATAAATTCAATATCGCTTCTACAGCTTACTAAGCTCGGATCAAAGTGTAGTAGACTGATTCTTGTATGTGCGATTGGACCTACAGCTTGCTGAACCTGACTTATTTGTTGTATGTGCGATTGGACCTACAGCTTGCTGAACCATGTCCACGAGTTGGATACATATTTACCTACGTTTCACTGAAAATTTTTTCTGATATTTTATTGCTTCTACGTAACTTATGTTTAGTATAGAGTTTACCATAAGTGTAGTATGGTCAAGTCGTTGCATTTTCCAGCATAATATATTCATTGGCAGTAGTTTACCAATCAAGTAATTGCAGCATTTTTAGCCTAAGTTTGTTTAGATGCTCACCAATAGCAAATCCCAGAGAAAGCGTTCTCGCGCACTGAAAGAGCGGCTGCAGTTTCTGCATGCGCGCCAGCAAACCAGTGAGCTTACTGGTGAGAGTTCACTGTTAGATGAGGCGTTGTTGAGCATAGCTAATTCTCCAGAGCAGCAATGCAGTGCATGTTTTCATGGGGTTGCGGGAAGTAGCAAAAGATCCATTTCAACTCGTAATCAATCTGTGCAAACTTATGCCAGTTTCGCGCATAGCCTAGGTGGTGGGCAGTCTACTGGAAATAGTACCGCTATCACCGCTTCTGCATCTGATGAAAACACCGGGTTTCGAAGCAGTGCCCGCTTGCATGATAAACGAGCTGCCAGCTGTTCAAGTGGCCCTAGTCCCTGTCTATCTGCCCGAAAAATTGAGAAAGCTCAGATAGATGAACCATTGTCAGAGCGCCCTTGGCGGAAGCTAGGGAAAAAAAGAGAAGCTGCTAACTACACGAAATGTAGAGGATTATCCATAGTTGATATGGAACATTTCTTCTACCAACTAGTGCACTCTGGAGGTCTTTGTTGTCCTTCCTGCTTCTGCATCAAGTCACTCTTTTTGCTAGAACAAGTAGAGTCTCGTCGTGGCTGGGCCGAGATGTTCACAATTGAGTGTACTAGTTGCGATTTCAGGATTACTGACATACGAACTAGCGCTGTGACGTCTAGTTATCCTGATGTAAATACACTACTAGTTCTTGGTAGCACAGCAGCTGGTGGTGGTCGAAGCGGGGTTGTTAAATTGAGTGCTGTAATGGGTTTGCCTGAACCACCTGCCAAGGCAACATGGTCGCGAATAAGTGAAAAGGTTGCCAGTGCAACTGCTAATGGGGGTCAACGTTCTATGATCCAGGCGGCCACAGAAGAACGTGTTGCACGTAGTGCAGGTCCAGGGTTAATTCAAATTGAAGCTCAGTATGACGGCTCATGGGCGACAAGGGGTTTTCAGTCCTGCCTCGGATATGGTGTGCTCATCTCTGTCAAAACAAAAAAGTTTTGGCTGTTGCATACAAAAATAAATTTTGCGAAAAGTGTAGAGCCCGCGAAAGAAAAATAGCACGGGAACGCGCGGCTGAATCAATGAGTATAGCCGAGGTTACTGATACGCAAATGGACATCGATCACGCTGACATGGACGACTGGTCCTGTGAAGGTGGACCTGTCACTGAATCGGAAAATACTGCTGATTGTGTTTCGGACAACGATCCTGATTAACGACAGTGACATTAACGACGATCCTGAAGACAGCAGTGACACAGCATCTACGATTGATTCCAACCAAGATAATGACTCTTGTGATGAAGAGTGGACAGAACCAAGCGGAAATATGGAACCAGCAATATTAGTTGAGGTAGTTACATAAGCGCACATAATAATGGGTAATAATACCATCTAAAATTATAGTGAGAATAGTATAAATAGTATAGTATAGTAACAGGCGCTTGAGTTCGGCCATACCTACTGTAGGTAATATGTATTGCATTAGATATATATATGTATTTATATATATATATATATATATATATATATATATATATATATATATATATATATATATATATATATATATATATATATAATATATATATACATACATATATATATACATACATATATATATACATATATATATAAATTTTTAGTTGTTGCGTGGATTAAAGGTCAAAGAAAAACTTAAAGTTGCTACATTAGTAACTGACGCTGACACACACATAGCCGCCAAATTAGAAAGCGAGCTACCAGATTGGCGCATTCAGAGAAAACTGGATTGCAATCACTTTGCAAAGAATGTTGGCAAAAGATTGCGTGAATATGTGAAAAATGAAGGACTGAATGGTCGAGGAAAGTGCACTAACGATGTATCTACATATCTGCAACGCTATGTACGCATGCATGTAAAAAGTGCATCATCACCTCAAGAGGTGCGGCAGCTAATGTCAAAGACATTGTATCATGTAGCAAATATGCATGAACATTGTCCTACAGGGGAAACTTCATGGTGCAGAGCGCAAAAAAATAATGATTTTGAATATAAATGCAGCTTTTCTTGTCGAGCTGACATTGTAACTGACCACTTGCTGCCATTTTTTTGGCAGAGCTTTCCGATGAAAAGCTAAGTTTGGCTCTAGAAGGATACAATACCCAAATGAATGAAGCCTTCCATTCACTTGTGTACAATTTGGCTCCAAAGCACAAGAGAATTGGTCGACTTCAATTTCGAACGGCATTACATTTAGCTGTCATGCAGGCTAATGATGGATGGAGCTCCGTGCAAAATGTTGTTCGACGTCTCGGCATTGAGGTGAATGCAGCATCAATACTGCAACTTCGTAAGCTTGATGACTGCAGAGTGAAATACATGACAGTAAAAGAAACTGACATGCTTAGACGTGCTCGGGCTTTCAAAAAAATGAAATGGCGCGGAAAGTCGAAAGACCGTGGGGCTTATGCAGGCCACGGAAAGGCTTTGCAGGACGTAAGAGAAATAACTGTGCCAGGAATCAAGGAATGGTTTTTAGCAATAGAGTAGAGTATAGCTAGTTATCCAGTGGGTAGGATTGCATGTGGAATTTGTTTGTTTAATGAAAGCCCCCCTCCTAATTTTGATCCCATGCTAAACAGTCGAAAGTAATCCTGTAGTTGGACATTCACAACGAAGTATATTTGCCTCGACTTATGTAAATATCTAAAAGCTAAATTTTTAATATGCCAAAGTTTTTTGATACTTTGTAGCAATTATGTACAGCACATGCGGTAGATCGGTGGATGTTAATGTTTGCGTATATTTTGTATTAATAAAATGTTTTATTTCAGATTAACGACGAAAGGACAAGTCAATCGACCGCAAGTGCAAGTCATACATCCGCATATTCTCAGTCAAGGTACGGTAGCTTTTCAAAAGTTTTGTTTTTTGTAGTGTGTGAAATTTTCTATGGTTTATTTAATAGGTTTATTTTTTCATAATTTGTACGTTCTATTGTATATCTAACAACACTGGCTAATTACACAGTGTTATTTAGATGTGTGTCAACTTAATGATTGAACAGTTTTTTTGGTCATAGTATGTAATGTAATGTTGTTTTTATCTGCTTTTATAGTGTGTTGTTTCCTTCCTAATTAGCATTTATTTTCACATTTTTGTTGATGTATAATCCATACAATTCAATGCTTTATTTTAGTGTTCAATCCATTCAAGTGTAGGCAGTCAGTTCGGTCCAGTTCACATGCCAATCACAGTTTAGAGGGTTGAGTGGAGTCCTGAATTTGAATTTTGGTCGAAAGGCAACCGAAGTTTCTATAATGTTTATATAATCTATGACTTTTTATTATGATGACTTTTTGTCAAATTTATGGGATTTTTTGCGTTTACTGTTAGCGATGTTGTAGTTTTGTTATATGAAAAGTTTAATTGTTTATGATTATTTTTCCCGTTTTTTCGCTCACTTTATAATGCTGACAATTTATGTAGCATTTGCTTTAAATAGTTCAAGCAAATTTTAGTGAGCGTATCGACTCCCAGTTACTTTGTTGGTCGTTGACTGGGGAAGTGTATTTTGGCCTAGATAGACACTGCTAGTTTTGAAGGGGCATGTCTCAGTATTTGTGCTCATGCTTGGCGCTGAGGTGGACCCTCCAGCTAAAATCTAGCTTGATCATGTTAGAGTCCTGTAAACTCTCAAACTCTCCGTTCTCCGTTACATATTTTATTCAACTTTTTACTACATAAATTTATGCGTGATTTTATTTTTTAATTTATTTGCAATGTTCATTATTTATGTTTGAGTATACACTCAATAAATTTTTGCCTGGGTGGTAGCGTTTATTTAAATTTTGACTGACTTTGTGTTTAATGTCACTAGTTTCATCTTATATGGCCAAGGCTAATTGTGAGTGTATGGATCTTGACATTCATATAGACATATAGATAGATCATTCGGCAAAATTTGTTTGTCAATCACATGCATACGTGACGTAGGCAGCTACCCAATTCTGGGGGGGGGTTTGGAACAACTTTTCCTGCCCTTTTTGCTTCGTGAGTCACCACTTTTGCCTTAGTAAGCCACCGACTTTTGCTTCGTGAGCTACCTTCAGAACATTCTGGGGGGGGGGGGTGAGGCACCTGTCTGGGGGGGGGGGGGTGAAAACTCCCCACGCCCATGTATCGACTTACTTTTTTATGAACGTGGTGAGTGACCGGCCGCTATTCTAATCGCAACGGTGACCGGCCGCTATTCTAATCGCAACGATGTTTCAGCGGACCTTGTTGCACTAATATCTCATACTCTATTCTCATAATGTTTATCATTACATGCAAACCAGAAAACTTATTTTTTGCAAATGTTTTTTCAGACTAGTGATGAGAGACTGTTTTCGTGAAAGATTTGGTGTGCGCCGTAGCCGTAGCCCACTGAGACGAAAAGACTTTCGTTTTCGTGGCAATGTTGAACGATTTTCTATGAGGGACGGTGGCAAGAAGGGTCAGTTTTTTACCCGAAGCCAATTATTATTTGACTGTTCAGATGCAAAATTCTAGTCAAGCGCCAATAAACGCATTTCTCATACTGTCATTTTCTGAGCTAATGTATACAGTATTTTTTATATTATGGTGACTTTTTTAACTTTATTTGTGCGATTTCTCTTGAAATCAATTCAAGATTATTTTGAGATTTATGTTTTTTAATATTTTGTAGTACACAGCTCAGTCGTTCGTAATTGTAAAAATGTTATATTTTTTTTAGGTGGTCGATCTTATGCCGGACGATTTCGCTGCGAGAATCTATTTCGATGGTTTCGGGATGCGGGCGGGAACGGCAGACATGGCCTGCACGCTGCGGGCAACCGGGAGCGGGGGGGAGTGGGCGTTTTGGTGCGGGCGGAAACGGCAGACATGGCCAGCATGCTGCGAGCAACAGGGAGCGGGGGGGAAGTGGGCGTTTTGGTGCGGGCGGGAACGGCAGACATGGCCAGCACGCTGCGGGCAACCGGGACCGGGGGGGAAGTAGACGTTTTGGTGCAGGCGGGAACGGCAGACATTGCCAGCATGCTGCGGGCAACCGGGGCCGGGGTGGAAGTGGGTGGTTCGGAGCAGGCGGGAACGGCAGACATGGCCAGCACGCTGCGGGCAACCGGGGCCGGGGTGGAAGTAGGTGGTTCGGAGCGGGCGGGAACGGCAGACATGGCCACCACGCTGCGGGCAATGGGTGTAACGAGGTAGAAATGCTTGTAGGTTTATGTGGCTTATTTCACTAGTAATTTAAAGCTGTTTCAACTACTATTGTTTTTGCACCTATTGACTAATGTTCTGACGCATCGATATAACGATATCTGATATCGATATAACCGGTATAACAAGGCATTTCCGTTTTTGACTCTGAAGACAAATTTACGCTGACATACATATATGTGTAAATTATTTTTAGAAAGCAGCCGCGCCAAGAACCACTACAGTAATTTGTGGGATTGTACATGTAATTTTATTCACAATTCACATGTAGCGTAGTTTAACATTTGGGGAGGCGTTTCTAGCAGAGATGCACGGGACAATCCTCGAGAAGGGGTGCCTTTCACCTGAAAGTTGGTGGACTGGTCCCATATTTTCTTTCGGCTACAGCCGTATAATTTTCTTTAGCTTTATAAGTACGGGGCACCTTTTTACCGCAGCCTGTAAACGTGTGCTCGCTGAATAATGAAGGTGGTGTCGACCATTCTGAGGTGCATTTTGCTGTTATGAAACATATAATAGCATGTTATTATATGTTGTGTGTGTGTTTGTGTGTTTATTAAGCCGTGTAGGTTATAGCACGATGTAGAGTTCACTCAGTGAATTATACGCACTGTTACGTTAAGCGCTAACGTTGCTGTTGCATGAAGGGTGCGTTAGCGCACGAGTTTAAACTGAGGGCTTCATGGGCCAGTACGAATGTTTGCTTGGTAAAGACTACAAAGTGATATAACGTGCTTGTATAGTTGTATTATAACTAAATTAAAATACAAAGTGCGATAAGTGAATAACTAAGATGCACACCTACAGAAGTGCAATAACTACGTTCTAATGCACGCTTTGAAACTAGTTATTGACGTTCGTTATTGCACTGTTTTTTTTGAAGACAGGTATATATATCGTAATAGTAATCTCAATCGTAATTTTAGCATCAGTGCTACGGCTGTTTGCATTGGATTGAAGCGTCCAGATACCGTGGGCACAAAAATTACTGTTGAATGGTTTTGCATTTTGTTTATTGTTTATTGTTAGTATTCTTGCTGTTAATTTGACGGAAAGTTATTATACCTTATATTAGTTATATTTAACCATTTATACTTAAAGATTACTTTTGATGAAAATTCATTTTTGCACTAGTCAATTAAAATATTTATAATTTCATCAAAATATACAAGTGTAAGTTACTCGGATTAAAGATAAAACGCTAACAAATGTTTGGTTTACATTTAAAATTGTTGTTCGCTTTTGGATAAGATTTTTAGAACGCAACTATATTAATCTTACTTCCAAGTAGCTGTGGTGGCAAGATAGTGCCACGTTACATATACTTCCTTGTTTTAGGTTTTTAAAAAATTGAATTTTATCCGACAGATTCGATTTTAGCGAAAAAGCTTAGATTAAAATTTTGTTGCTAAAAACGGTTCATATAAACTCGAGCAATTATTCAGGAATGTAAAGAATAGAACTCAAAACAAGTCTTGAAGTGTAAATAATTTATATAAGGTATTATCAAGAGTACATAATAGGAAGAGTATGACACTCTTCCTATTATGCCTTCGGGCGGGCGTCCAATGCGCAGCGCGAAATAGCCCGTTTATGTACGGTTTTGAGGGGGGGTACCCCCCTCAGTTCAGTACCCCGTCTTCAGTTGAGGGGGGGTACCCCCTCCCTCATTTCAAGACACTAACAAGGACTTTTGTTGATGTGCTGAAATGAGGGGGGTACCCCCCCTCAACTGAAGATCCCGTACACAACTGAGGGGGGGGGTAGCGCAAGGTATTGCTTAGTGTCTTGAAATGAGGGGTTGAGGGGGGGTACCCCCCCTCAACTGAAGACGGGGTACCCCCCCTCAACTGAAGACAAGGTAGCCCCCCTCAACTGAAGACAAGGTAGCCCCCCTCAACTGAAGAAAAGGTAGCCCCCCTCAACTGAAGACGGGGTATCGTTTTGAGGGGGGGGTACACCCCCCTCAGGTGAGTACGGGGTCTTCAGTTGAGGGGGGGTACCCCCCATCAAAACCGTACATAAAAGGCCTATTTCGCGCTGCGCATTGGACGCGCGCTGCCAGGCATAATAGGGAGAGTGTCATACTCTTCCTATTATGTACTCTTGGTATTATAGAGATTGTGGACAAGTAATGCAATGAGGTAATACTAGTAATGTCTATGTAAATTTTTAATCACATGCGATTTACTTTTACAGCAGCTACTGCGGTGGCATTAATGTCACATTTTTTGAATCAATATAGGAATAGGGTTGGTTTACATATTTTAAAAAAATGAAATATATTGGCTTGGCAGCTAGCGATTAGATCAGTTCAAATTGCTATGTGTACGCTAAAGCCACCGTGGTACACTATATAAAGTTATCTAACTCAAATGTTTATTCTTTTGCCACTAGTGCTACGATACGACACTAGCGCAGAAGTAACACAATTTCGTATACTTCAGATAATACTTTCTGCTACTTTATAATAAACCAGATAATGTATTTTAGTTATAAATGTACAAATATGACTAAATTGCAGTCCAAAGATCCTACGATGCAGATGTGCAGTGTTTTAGAAAACCTGTAAATTTAAATTTTGGTTTTAATATTTTGCCACTAAAATTGCTGATATAAAAATAGGTATTTATGAAAAATATGTATACTAATATTACCGCTCATGTTTAGACTGTATTCGTTTGTTTGTTTGTTAGTTGTGACTGGCAGTATTTGTTTTCGTATTTTGTTAGCTGTGGACCAGCTGTTTTGAATAAATATTTTGCCAGCCAATCGTGACTTGCGTTTATCAATAACTTTTAATGTGTTTGCGATTTGTGTATTTAAATATTTGTGTATTCGTGTTGTAGAGACTGAAATATGGAGTTCATATAGCCAAGAGTACATAATAGCGTCTCACTCTATATAGAAGAAGAGTGAGACACTCTCCAGCCTGCCTGTGTTCTAGCACAGGCAGACGCGCTGGTCGTTTTCAGGCTACATGTTGACATTCTATGCAACATGTGACTGACCAATCAGAAGTGAGCTTCTATTCTCTGATTGGCAGACGCCTGCGCTCGTGCTCCAATCAAAACGGGATAGGGATAAAGGTTAATAAATCATTATTTATTCATTTTCTGCTTGTAAAAACATTAAAAAAGGTTTGCAAATACTTTTGGGGATATTTTGGCAAACTTTCAGCGAAATTGATTGAGAAACTTTGAAGAAATTCAGAAAAGTTTATATCTCAAAAGTTTCTCAATCAATTTCGCTGAAAGTTTGTCGAAATATTCCTAGAGGGATTTGCAAACCTTTTTTAATGTTTTT
The DNA here is from genome assembly GCA_030248245.1 of Trissonchulus sp. WLG1_4. Taxonomy (NCBI): domain Eukaryota; kingdom Metazoa; phylum Nematoda; class Enoplea; order Enoplida; family Ironidae; genus Trissonchulus; species Trissonchulus sp. WLG1_4. Next base: position 30,233 of record JASANF010003845.1, on the reverse strand, counting down.
GCAAGCAGACTATGAATAAATAATGACTTATTAAGCTTTTATCCTTATCTTAATGCTTATCAACGCATCAGCGATTATATACTAAAGTGTTTTACGCAGGGAATCTACGCGCTGATTGGTCAGCCGCATGTTGCATAGAATGTCAACATGTAGCCTTGATATAGCTCAAAAACAAGAGCAAACAACATACTATAAAGACATAGAAATAGATTGCATTTTGTAGTGGAAAGTATTTTAGTTTGTAAAAATGTCAAAATCTCTGACTTGGTGGCTATAGTGCCCAATCATTCGTAAACTGCTGAATTTATATGTAGTTTTGAGGCGCGACCCCATCATTTCAAATCCTGGCTATGCTACTACTAAATTTCTCAAATTTCAACCGTAGCCTAAGATCCACTAAAGTCTGTCCTATAAATGCTGGAAATTGAAACAAAGCCATGCCATATGCATGATTTCATTATGAAACGTACAGCCTTACAGCATTGAGTGGCAGGAAGTAGTAGCAAGTTTCACGCCGACTTTGTTGAGACAAGTTTGTTTCAGGATGACAAATTTACATATTCTATCTTGAAGGTTTTACATTTTAGGTGCTACGCAGTATGGCCCAGGCAATCGCCCTCGTCAAAGCTATCGTCAACCTTGGGTACGTTCATACTCATACATGCAGGAGCGATTCGGAACTCCCCAAAAAATTGAACTTCCGAAAATTCAACATCAAGCAAAAGTGGTTAAAAATTTGACTTTGGTTCGTCAGAAGGGGAGGTCTCCAAAATTTGGCCGGAGACACTTCTCCAAAGTGTTGACTGGATTAGATGCATGTTTCTATTGTTAAAACTAAACTAAACTAGAAAGACAAAAATATATTTTATACTTTATTTCGTTGTTTGGTGTAGTATAAAACATATATCTAATTTTAGCTAGTTGTATATGCGTTCTGTATATTGAAAATAAGCAACTTTATGAATGATCTGAAGCATATTCTTGGAGTACCACAATTTAGATTATTTATTGACAAATATAGAACGATGGAAACTGCAAAGACCCTTTCTTTTCTCCCCCCCCCCGAAATCGAGTGGCAAATGACGACAATACTCAATAAAAATTATTGTGGCACGTAATATTGCTTTATTACAGGTTTGATGCTGAAGAGTGTGAGCGATTTGTTGCGTGGCTGGAGGAGAAGTACAAAGAGCCAGGGAAACAATCAAGGGCGGCTATCTACAAGATGCTAGGAGGAAGAGTCAAGCAGGTTGGTTGAATTTGAACTAATAGGATAGACAATAGTAGAATAGACAAATAGACAAGTACTTACACAACTAATGTACTAAAATATAAGACTCATAATAGAATTGACTATTCGCGTAACTGTTGATAAAGAATAACGATTTACAGAATAACAACCGACAATCCATCAAAGATTCTGTGTGTTTCAGTGTGAAATTTTGTAGGGCCGTAAGTACTACTAGTACTCGTCCCCGACCTTCAAAGCGAGGGGTCATTTTCTAATTATCGCCGCATATCAACTAAGTCATCAAAATTACCAAAAATTTGCGCCAGTAAAATTTTGGCACAATATTTTGCGTGGCCAATTCGCTATTGCCTAATCACTTTCTGTGGGCTGACCGGACATAACGCTATTGGCTAAAACGAATTTGATTTTGTTAAGGAATATAAAATGAGCAATCCCGTGATTTTGCCTACTGAAGTGAAGGCATGGATAGAATCCGTGTGGGGGAAAAGTGAATCTCAAGCACCATCTAACGTTAGTTTTTGTGCAAGTTCTTTAATAAACATGACGTGATAACTAATGAAGATATTTTAACCTTTTAAAATTTTTTATTCATCTTTCAAATACGTGTGTACTTTGCAACTATAAGTGAGGTGAATGCATTACAATTGAAGATGGCACTTACCCTGTTTTAGTCTCAGACTCAGTATAATTTGTTTCAGTCACAATATATAAATGTTAGGAAGGAGACCAAAGAGGTCCACCAAAGTTGTGTCCCCGTAACATGTCTGGAGTACAAAGCTAATAGGAAGAGTATAACTTCTTCACATAATTCCTTGGATGGCCGTCCAATGCGTAACTTAAAATAGCCCTTTTTTCTTTTATGTACGGTTTTAAAGGAGGGCCGTCGAAACCACCCACCCCGTAAATTAATAAAAGTGATAAAAACACTGGTCAAAGGAGAGTCCCCCTTCATTTTAAGACAACGCAGTCAGTCCTTCCGTTTCTGCATAACTGACAACTGTCTTGAAATGATAGGGATTTTCTATTCCATTTTGCACCTTAAAGATAAAGATTTTTGATAATATAATGAAATGGGGGATGTTATGTGGCTGGTGGGAAACCGCCCTGGAAACTGTACATAAAGTAACTATGTTGCGCTCCAACTTGGACGCCCTAAGGCACAAAATAGGAGACCTGTAATAACTTACCATGGTTCCCTTAATGTTTTTAGGCTGAGCCAATAAGCTTGGACGAGTTTGCCGAAGTTTGGATAAAAAAGAACGATGACTGAACGATCATCAGCAGTTTTTTTATGTTCCTGTTTGTTTATGTTAATTTTTGGAGTTAATTTGTGAACGTCCATAAAATCTGTCAAGTGGAGTTACCGCTATGGAGAGGGCAATGAACACATGTAACCACACATGAATTTGCGAAAATGGGGGGAGACCCCCCCAAATTCGGTTCGGGTGAAGGGAAGCTATATATAATGTGGGCAGGTAGTCAAATGTCCAATCGGGGTGGGGGTGCAGCTTTTCCGCGCATTTTCGCTTCGTGAGCCACCGATTTCGTATGTCCTGAGTACCTTTCAAACATACATGTATGAGGGGGGGGGGGTGGGCGGACCCCCCCCCAAAATCAAATGGCACTTTTTTGGGAAAATTTTACCAAACTTTGCAAATTTTAGGGTATTTTTGGTTGACCAGGGGGGTCCTCAAAAGTTGGCCGGATAGGCCCCCCAAAACTCTGACCCCATTACATGTATGCTTTCTAACATCATTCTGGGGGAGGGGTGAAGTTGACTTCTAGTGGTTGTGAAAATCCCCCGAAACCTTCCCCCTACCCATTGTGTATATATATATATATATATATATATATATATATATATATATATATATATATATATATATATATATATATATATATATTTTTTTTTATATATATATTTTTGTTTTTTTTGTTTTTTATTTATATATTATATAATAGTTTATATAAGTGTTCACTACTCTTGTCAGCTCAAAAGTAAGCTCCGTGTGACTGACAATTTTTCTGGGAGGGGGCTCTCAGTTTTGGAGTCCCCGCACTTTTGGTGCCCATGTTTGCCAAAGTTGTGGCCAAAAAGTGTCGGTGTTTTTTTGTTGAAAACAGGTTACAATTGCGTCAGTTTTGGGAGAATATGCGTCAATTTTTAGAGTTTTGAGTATCGGGGGACGGGGTCGGTCGGGCAATCTACCAGACATCTGCTGGCTGCTATTGTTGTGACCCTTGAGCGATATAGCTGTTTTTATGTTGTTTTGTCTGTTTATTGTTGATTGCGTGTTTTTCTTTTACCAGTAAGATTTTGTTTATAATCTGACTCGGACTGCATTTATTTGCCCTCCAACGTGCTGTTTAAAATAGACTAATTACAAAAATCGTTGCTGGTGTTTGTTTGTATATTGCCTCAAAAATGACACTCAGCAGTTGATGAATTTTGGATTGACACCCAGCCACTGAGTTTTCTCTGAGGAGTGAAAACCCGCTCCGAAGCCCTCCACGCCCATTTTGCAACCCCCTCTTGCAGGTCAGACAGTCAGATATACACTGGTAGTATCTATGTGACTGTGTAACTTTTCTTACTTTTCAATAAAGTTTTAATTTGAAAGACTTAGAAAATTATTTGAAACCTGTGACCCACTGCTGCCATATTCGTTACAACACCTTTTTTGTGTTGCCATTTATCTTATTGAAATTTTTCCAAAATAATAGCGCGGTCTGACCACAGCGGTCAGTGGTTTTCGCAGTTGGGTCATGGGTGCTTTATTTTTTAATATATGCTAAGGTAATTTTCTGATAGTAGTAACTTTTCATCGTTCGTTCTAGACTGTAGTTACACTAAGACTTCAAGAAGATTGGGTGGCTCAGGAATAGAGCGCTCGGTTTGTAAGTAAAAGGTTAATGGTTCGATTCTACTTGGTTGGGAGTTTTGCAGTTTCCGAGAATTGCTGTTTTTGTTGTTTGTTTAGGAAGTAGCAAAAATAACCAGGTCTTGAAATATTGATGGTAAATCAACTCGATTGCCGATGGTTTAGTTTGTTTCTTAGTCAGAACAATGTAATTTGAAACAGCTATTTGCAGCTATAGGTGTATCGCCATTGGAAGGGACTTGCTAGCCGAATCATCACTTCTAGGGGGTCTCTGCTTGATTTCGTAAATAGCCGTAATCCAGCTACAGCCATGTTTCTAAGGTCAAAACTTGGTCATGTGAAAATCGCGGTAAATCAGCAGCACAACTGATAAACTAGCCAATGCTAACGGCAGCCATATAGCTGGATATGTCAGGCAAAATAGTGTATTTGAATTGGTTATAGGTGTATATAGCTAAATCGCCAGTTTTAGGGTCGATTCATACTTACAGCCGTATTTCCGTTCAGCCTGTAAAATGACGTCAATAGCAGCCTAGTCCAGTTGATTAGCCAGCGCCTGTGACATCGTCATTTCGTCATTTTGTCGACGGAACGGACATACAGCAGTAGGTATGAATCGAGCCTTATGGGGTGTCAACTGTCAACTTGATTTCAAAAATAGCTGCAGTCAAGCCAAAAATGTAACTTATATGGAGGAATGTTAGCGTGCCAAAAATATTTTCAGCGTAGGTATTACGAGCATTCTGCAAGCAAACTTCATTCAAATACACCCAGATACAGCGAAAAAACGTTTATGGGTGAGATTAGGAAGGAATGCCTAAACGAACAATGTAATTTTGAAACATTATACAGTCCCCAAGTGTATCAATGTGTGCGTGCATCAAATTTTTTTGTTTGCGACAATTTTCACAGAAAAAAAAGTTGAAAAACTTTCTAGGGCGTCTAAAATTTTAGTTTTTGACAACATGCCTATGTGATGTAACTGTAACGTTACCAAACGAAATTTAGTACAAATATATAAACCCAATTTAGTACGCCAGTACGAATAGTTGACTAATAGTTTAGTTTTGACTAATACTGCACACACTGGTACTGATAAAGGCGCAAAGTGACTGAAAAATTAGGTTTTTTGGTAATTTGCCATATAAATACACGACTTACCAAGTTGATTTTTTGCATAATTATAGTCAAGTCACCGAAAAAAATATGCACCAAAATTGTCTTGATTCGCATGCAAATTACTAGAATTATAACGAAAACGTGTTTTCACTACACGTCAAAAATGTGAAAATTTTGGTTTTTTGAACGTATCTCCAGTAATACTTTGACTAGTCGAAAATAATTTGGCACGTTTATAGGTTTCATTATCCTTAATACGTGTACAAAAAATTATCTGATTATTCCCTAAATTACTTGAGTTATGACACAAACTTCGATTATGGAACTACCACCTTAAATAAAAAGAAAAATTAAAATTTTGGGAAATTTAAGCCCCTCCCAAGTATCTCCTCAAAATCAAGTTGAAGTATATAATCTACAGAAACAACTAAATTCAGCTAAAACCAAAAGCAAATACTCATTTAAGATTGGAGATAATGTTAGAATTCAACTGATAAAATCAAAAGTCTCAAAAGGATTTGACCCTACATTTTCGGAAGAAATTTTCAAAATTAGCAGAATACTGCACACAAATCCTCATCGTTATAAATTAGCAGACCAAAACAATGACGTATTATGGCCATCATGGTATTCTAGAGAATTGCTGTTTGTACCAAATGAAGAGCAACAAAGTGAACAAAAGCTCCGATCAATCCCAAAGCGTAAACGTGCTATTTAATTTGTTTTAAATAATGTTTCATTGTAATTGTTTTAGATAATGTTTCATTGTAACTGGTGTCTATCAGTGTTTTTTAGAAAGGACACTCTCAATGCTCATGTACTCAAATATCATGCGGATAAAACTGAAATATTCAGTTGTCCGATTTGCCACAAGGTTTTTAAATCTGAAACTTGGTTGATTAAGCATGCCGAAAAACATGGTGATTTCAAACCCATTGAAAAGTCAAAAAACGCAACCAAGGACGATGAAAAGGAAAACAAGCCGTTTTTAATTGACGAATACTACAATATTCAAACAATCGATGTGAAAAGAAGCAATAACTTAAAAACAACTGTTAAAGATTATGAAATAAAATTTAAAAATTTAGAACATATTGACGGAACCGATTTATATGAAAAACTACACGAAGTAATGGACAATGTTTTTCGACGTGTAGGAAATGAAATTCAAAATACAGATTACATGAGGCTTGTCTTACAAAGCTCAAACTTAAACTATCCCATTGCATTACCGTTCACGAAAATGGAAGAAGCAGACGTAGATATGGTCATGGATAGAATTATTAATGTTCTGAATAGTAATGAAGACTTCCGTTTAGATAATACGATCACCTTAAACTTAATTCATACGGAATTTCCTCAAGGAGGCTCTAATAAACTCAATCGTTTTCGAAATTGGTATCAAACGACAAAAAGGAGTTTAATAAGAATTAAAAATTCAGACCAAATGTGTTGTGCTCGAGCTATTGTTGTTGGAAAACACATAGCTAAGTATAATTTCGATTGCCGTAACAAACGCCTAACTAATCCATGCAATGACAAAGGTCCTCAGCTTGACAAGGCAGTAAAGTTGCATACGATAGCTTCGGTCCCTTTTGGTAAATGTGGCATAGATGAAGTGAAAAAATTCCAAGCAGTACTGCCTAATTATCAGATCATTTTTTCTGGTGAACTTAACTGCGAACGAATTTACAGTGGACCGCAAAGGGACAAAAAAATCAATCTTTTATTATACGATGGACATTTTGATGTCATAACAAGGCTGCCAGCTTTTTTAAATAAAAGAAAATTTTGCAACAATTGTAGAAAAGGATATTTTGGATGTGTTCATAAATGTATTGAAGCCTGTCTCTTTTGTAAACAGAGCAGTTGTCAAAACAAGACTGGGGATAGTGCACATGGTCTTTTTTGTCCTGATTGTAATCGTTATTGGCAAACTCATCCCTGCTTTGCTAACCATAAACTGGCAATATGTAACTTGTACAAAAAATGTACCAAATGTAACAAAGTAATAGTCACAAGAAAAATCAATCCTGATAAGCACAAATGTGGTTTAGCAAAATGTGGAGTATGCAAATGTTGGTTTACAGCTACGGAAAAAAATCACATTTGTTATATTGAAAAGCCTAACATAGCAGCTACAGTAATTGAGTACATTTATTATGACATTGAAGCGACTCAAGAAACTGGAATACACAGACCTAATTTAGTTGTTCTTCAAACATCAGACGGCAACTTTCACAGTTTCTGCGGTGAAAGTTGCATTGCTGATTTCATGCAGTTTCTTTTTGCTCGTATAAAAACTTCTAAAAAGAATATCACAGCTATAGCTCATAACTTTAAGAGCTACGATGCGTGGCCTATTTTAAAGTATTTGTATGACAATTCTATTAAACCGTCTCAGATCATTTTTCGAGGCTGTAAAGTGTTACTACTAGACTCTTGCTACTAGGCATAAGTACAAAGTTGAAATTCATTGATTCCGTTAATTTTATTCCGCTGCCACTTGTTGCTTTACCGAAAGCGTTTGGATTTGAAAATGTGGTCACAAAAGGAATGTTTCCTCATTATTTTAATACTAAAGAAAATCATTCATACGTTGGAGAGTTTCCTGCAGCCACGTACTTTGGACCAGATTTAATGAATGAAAAAAATCGTGAGAAATTTTTGAAATGGTACGAAGAGACTAAAAACGAATATCAAAACAGTGGCAAATTGTACAATCTAAAAGAGGAACTTTTGTACTACTGCAGAAAAGACGTTGAAGTGCTAGCAAATGCTTGCAATCGTTTTCGAGAAATATTTTTAGAAACTATGAACATTGATCCATTTTTCTGCGCAGTAACAATAGCTTCGGCATGTAATATTATATTTAGAAAACAATTTATGCTAGAAAAAAGCATTCCAGTTATATCCGCTGAGGGATTGCCTCACAGAAAAGCTTATTCAAATAAAAGCATCGCCTGGCTTTCTTGGATTGAACATGTCATAAAAATACCGATACAGCTTGGAAAATCATCGCAAGAAATGCGAATTGGTAATTATTATGCAGATGGATACATCAAAAATTTAAATGGGAGGAAAACTGTTTTTTCATTTCTGGGATGCGTTTGGCATGGGTGTAAACAGTGCACACAAGAAGAAACCATCCATCCTTTATTAGGAACATCAATGAAAAGTTTACGTATTCAGACTATGCGGCGTCTTAGAGAACTACAAGATAAAGGCTATGTGATTATTGCTAAATGGGAATGCGAATGGGATAGGCAAATTATCAACAATGGAAAAGTTCAAATTTTTGTGAAAACGCTCAATTTATCAGAACCTTTAAAGCCTAAGGACGCATTTTATAGTGGAAGAGTGGAACCTGCTTATTTATATTATAAAACGAAAGAAGGTGAAAAAATTCGTCATCTAGATGTAATAAGTGAATACCCATGGGTTAATAAAACTCAAATGTATCCTGTTGGACCACCTTTGATAATAACAAAACAATTTAAGAAGCCTTCAGAGTATTTTGGGTTGATTAAATGCACAATATTGCCTCCTAGACAATTGCTATTTCCAGTTCTTCCATATAGATGTAGAAAAAAAACTAATGTTCCCATTGTGCCTCAAATGCTGCGTGGATAATGTAAAAACTTTGTGCCTACATGCAGATGAGGAGCGAGCATTACACGGAACTTGGGTAACAGAAGAAATAAAAAAGGCTTTGGATCTCGGCTACATAATAATAAATATGAGTGAAGTTTGGCATTGGCCCGAGGAACAACGGAGCAATGAACTGTTTAAAGGTTTTATTAATGCCTTTCTAAAAATCAAAGTAGAGGCAAGTGGTTTTCCCATTCATATCAAAAATGAAGAACAAAAGCAAGAATACATAAATAATTGGAAAGAAAAAGAGGGTATAGATCTGAAAATTGAAGATATTTGTTCAAATCCTGGAAAAAGAACATAAGCGAAACTCATACTCAACAGGTACAGTTTTTGTCAAATGTTATTTAGATAACAAAGTGCTGTGTATTACAAACTTAGAATTATGTTAACAAATTAAACAATACAACTTGTTCTAGTGCATAAATAATACAATAAACATTTTTCAGCTTTTGGGGAAAGTTTGGACAAAAGGAGGATCAAACGAAAACTATATATCTGGATACTTATGAGCAATTGGCGAAACAGCTAACAAGTGATAAAGTTGAAATTCTTGATGGCATGCTTGTGGGTGATAACTTGATGTTGCTACAGTATCAGACAAAACAAGAATTTAATACTCCATCTCCATTTAACAACATTGTGATTGCAGCTTTTACCACTGCTCATGCTCGCCTTAAACTTTATTCATACTTACAGCCACTTGGATCGAAAATATTGTACTACGATACTGATAGTGTAATCTATGTAGACACTGAAAATAATATGAACCTTGTTCCTGAAGGGGAATTTCTCGGTGACTTGAAAGACGAACTTGTCGACAAATATGGAAACGGAAGTTATGCAACAGAGTTTTGGTCTACAGGGCCTAAAAGTTATGGATATCGCGCAGTTAGATCTGACTCAAAAGAAATTTCAGAGTATAAAGTTAAAGGAATAAAACTTAATGTGAAAAATAAAAAGATCTTGACACCAGATAAGATTATCAATATTATTAAAGAAAACCAATCTGACACTGTCACTGTTGACAATTTCAATATCAGCCGCAGCAAATGTGATGCTTTGTTGAAAAATAAAGCATCGCAAAAGAAATTCAATCAAACATTCGACAAACGGATTGCCATGAAAGATTTTAGCACCTTACCTATCGGATATGTAGATGACTGTTTGAATAAATTTTTGCTGAAATGAATTATATTTTTAGATTAACTGTACTAACTGTAGATATTATGTCAAAGGAGACTGATGAATTTGATCAGGAAACAGAATATAAATTTCCTGAAGAGCAACTTGATCTCATGCGAGAAATCATACTCTTAGAATGCAGGCAAATTCCTTGTTGGCCTGACTGCGATAAAACAAAAATGTCCTACTCTCTTGCTTCATTCATGGCAACAACAATATTTACTCATATGGGATATTTGGGGCTTCCTCTTCACTTACCTTCTCCAAAGACTATTACGTGGTCAATGAAAATTACCATGAAGTTGTTATCTACGATGTATTTGGACGACTGCTATGATATTTCTGATAATGTTTTGGACAATATAGACATTAGCCCATCAAACTTTCATTATGATTTAACACTATTTGCAGAGTACTTTTTTGAAAAAAATCGAAACTTTGAAGCCATTCTACAATTTTATGTAATAAGTTGCTTTATTGCTGTTGAAATGTATAAGTATGGGACAGGACATATTGTACCTAAATTAATCAATCATATTGCTTGTTACACAGACTTTCACCTAGCTGATATTATAAACAATGGCGGAGGATGGGAAAACTGCATATTACAGTTCATATGGCGAAATAAATTGTCAGTGTTAAAAATTTACTCGAACATCGTGTTTTGGAATTTCTCTTCACTGTTGACAAATGTTTCTAACAGAATAGTTTCAACTGTTAGAAATTTTCGTACTTTGTTAATCTAGTATTGACTGATTATTTGTTTGTATACAAAGTTCTGTAAAATAATATCAAGAATACTTTAAATAAATATTTTTGCTATACAATGTCTTTGAATTGGTGTTAGTGAAAATTATGGTTAGATTTTAAGCTAGGTTAGATTATATTCGTTAAATAAATTAAGATAGAGGAAGTTGATATTTCACCATTTTTGAAAAAGTTCTGTAAACCCTACTGGGGCTATACCGGTAGTATAACTACTAATTTTGTAGCCGTAGCAAAAAAATTTTTGTTTCCATATAAAATGATTACTCATATCATTGAAATATGCGGTTTCTTAGCTTTAAACTTAAGGATACGTTGAAGTTTTGCTGAGTTATTTAGCCGTGAAAATAGCAAATCCAAAATGAAAAACCTACAAAGCTGATAAATCTTCGAAAATGTCAAATTTTTGATTTAATTTCTTAAAAAATTGAATATGGCTTTTGTAACTTTTTCAACAGAAATATGCAGTCCTAGGAAAGGTCTAATTTTTGAAAAAGTGAAACGTGTGGGCAAACCTTACATTTTTGCGTAGCGAAATCGACTACTTTTTTTGGACCTGGGTCCCGGCTGCCGTTTGCGATTGAGTTGAAAATTTGCACAATGAAAGAAAGAACATAAATGCAGACGTGAAAGTTTTTAGATTTTTAAATTTTGGCCCGTAGCACTTTTTGTAGTCGCTCAAACACGACTGATTTTCGAAAAATCAATTTTTTGCAAAATCAAAAATAAAAATGAAAAATCGAAGATCAATCACGTCTAGATTTTTGAGAGATCTTTCTATTGATACCAAGATCATCAAAATCGGTTAAAGTTTCGCTGAGCTAGGTCAAAAACAAAATTAGTGTGAATAGGAAATTTGACATGGTCATAAAATTTGACACATTCACATTAAAGTGCTGAACTGTATTATAAACAGGTTTTTTTGATGTCTCTTTGATATACAATTAAAGTGGTATTGCTATTTATTGCATGAGCTGAGTGCCAAACATGAGTTTTGTTGCTGAGCGCTACCTTAAGTTGGCGCTCCTGAAATGTGACTTTTCGAAAAACGCCAGTCTCTGCGCCCTGCGGCCAGTTTTGGATGCACAATGGCAAGTTGGGGTAAAAGTATGCCTAAACACAAAAGAATGAAGTTGATTGATACAAATTAGCATTCACTGTAGAGCAAACTTGAGTGTAATTTCGGCTTACGATTTCTTTTCACAAGTAATTAAAGTCTGACCAAAAAGTGTATGTATGGACTTTCATTGCTTCATAGCAGCTTAGTCGTTTGTGGTAACCCCCATAATGTATATATCATTCGAAAGCATTTTTGATGTAGATTTTCATTAAGTTAAATTATTTCGAAAAATTTGAAGTTAAAAATTTTAATTTAAATAAAATCGATTTTTTCCGCCTAATTACAGGAAACCTGATGTATTAGATATCTTTCGATAGGCCTTTTCATTCTGCGTCTAACGATATGTACAACATTACTATACATGCACCTGACAAAAATTATCGATTTTTTATTTTTGATTTTTCTATTGAAAAACGTCATTTTTGGCCCGTTTTATTCGCTGTAACTCAGCAAATACGCAACCAAATCTGACAAATTTTTGATCAATAGACGCGTTGTGAGCTCGCGCAGTCTGTGAAAGTAATAAAATTTCAAAATTTGATACTAAATTTTTCAATATTTGTTAGGTTTACAGTAATTTTTCAACAATTTTTTTATAGTTAAAATAATTGCTACCACAATAAAGTTCAGTTCTTTAGCTTTCATTTGATACCAAAAACATGTGCTTTTGATTGAATTGAGCAAAATAAATACTAGTGTACAATCGGATTCAATGCAGTTGGGGAGGGGGGAAATAGTGGACCTATTTTTTTGAGTAGAGCACCTTGGGGGAAGCATTTTTGCGTCAAGAACCCCTATTTCATTTTTTTTGGATTTTCTGAGATACGACCCCCCCCCCGAAATCTGAACCCTCAGTGAGGGACGTTTCGCAATTTTTTTTCCAAAGCTCTTGTTTTTTCCGTTCTAATCGTGTCAAAATGCTGTCAGATTATTGGTTACAATTTTTTTAGAATCAAAACAAATGCTCTTTGATCGGGTTCCTACCGAAAAATTTGCCAAATTCGCCAGAAACGTCCAATTTTTGACCAAATTCAAACTTGGCCTTAATTTAGGCTTGGGCTTAGGCTTAGGCTTAGTATGGGGCTTAGGCCGTGTTTACATTGAGCAGCTGAAAAAAAGCTGCAGCTTTTTTTCGACGTTTCAGGCATTTTTTCAGCTGCTCGAGCAGCTGGAAAAAAGCTGGAGCAGCTGAAAAAAAGTCGGAGCAGGTGAAAAAATGCGGGAACTGCAGCGTTGTCATAGCAACGGAGCAGCTAGTCTATAGTGACCGCCATACTTTATCCGCTTTTTTCAGCTGCTCCAGCTTTTTTTCAGCTGCTACAGATTTTTTCCAGCTGCTCGAGCAGCATGAAAAAAGCCGGAAATGGCGAAAAAAGCCTGCAACTATTTTTCAGCTGCTCCAGTTGAAAAAAAGCTCAATGTAAACGGGACCTTAGGCTTAGGCTTAGTGTCAGGCTTATGTGGCTTAGGCTTGAGCAATAAAGAATCGAAATTTTCAGAAAAAAACCTGCCAGCTTAGCCTAGAGAACAGTGGCGTACCCAGGGGGGGGGGGGGGCTCGGGGGACATCAGCCCCCCCCTTCGCGATTTTAGCCCCCCCCTTCGCGATTTCATCCCCCCCCCCTTTTTCACTTTTTTCCTGTGGTCTTCTTTGGTTTTATGACACCGCTGAAAAAAATTTTCCGGCACGTTCCCAATTGACTAAAATTACACTGAAATTTCAAAAAATTTCCAAAATTTTCTTTCGAGGGGATCTCGCCCCTAATTCATTACTGCTCTAATGTATATACATGACTTATATCTGCTATGGTGCATTAATAATGAGTAATGCTGACAACTATTATTGGTATTTAGTTATATATTTTGTGTGGCTTTTAATTAAAAACCGTGTGGTGGGTGGAGTGGAGGACGAACGTCTAAGGACAGCCCTTGTCACCCATGGTTTTTCTTCAATTTTTTCCTGTATACAACGTATTTTTCAGGTTTGCTAGTCCCCCCATGGGCCGATTTTTTGTGCTTTTTTTATCTAAATAGGTTAAAAGTTTGAAATATTTGACATAACAAAGAAAGAAAGAAAGAAAGAATTTATTAAGTGAATGAAAACAAAAATGTATGCGTATGGAAACAAAACAAAAATTAAAGCAAATAAAAACAAAATCTGACTCTGAACAGACCGCTGCTACAACTATGATTTCACAACAAGTGTTGCTTAGAATTGGTTTTTCTATGCAATTATTATTTCAAAATTCTAAAAATACTCCAGCTTCTGGGAGGGGGGGCTGCCAAACCCAGACCCCTGCAACCACTCTTTTTTTACTACCAGTGTTGCTTAGAATTGCTTTTTCAATGCAAATTTTATTTCAAAATTCTAAAAAAGCTTTAGCTTCTGGGGGCTGCCGCCCCCAGACCCCTGCAACCACTCTTTTTTTACTACCAGTGTTGCTTAGAATTGCTTTTTCAATGCAAATTTTATTTCAAAATTCTAAAAAAGCTTTAGCTTCTGGGGGCTGCCGCCCCCAGACCCCTGCGACCACTATGATTTTACGACATGTTGCGTAAATAAAACTTTTTTGCAATATCAATGAAATCAGTAAAAAAATTTTAAAAAGCTGAACTCTCTGCAGACTGCCGCGGACTGCGTGTGCGTTTTCACCCTTTCACCCCCCCCCCCCCGGTCGTCGACCATCAGTTCAGCCCCCCCCCTTCGCGAAATCCTGGGTACGCTACTGCTAGAGAACCCTGCCAACTAAGCCTAGACAATGCCTTAAAACATCATAACGCACTCAAAACTATCCAAAAACAAAGATTACAGCCATTTTTGGCTTCGAACTCTGGCCTACGTTCACTTCCAAAAACACTGAAAATGCAATTTTCAAGGGGTCATAGCTCAGGGGCCGTATTCTCAAAATTACCTGCAGGTAAAGTTAGGCTAACTTTACCCACAGGTAAGGTGAAGGTAAAGTTAATTCTGCGGGTAAAGGTAAAGTTAAAATTGAAAACACGATTAACGTAGACGGTTGAGGTTAAAAATTTGCACAATACATTAACTTTAGCTGCGAAACAAGATAAAGCAGTTTTCTGGCCCAAAAATTAAAGGTAACTATAGCTATCACGTTGGCTTTAGTCAATGTTTGAGAATACGACTTTACCTTCACTTTACCTGTGGGTAAAGTTAGCCTAACTTTACCTGCAGGTAATTTTGAGAATACGGCCCCAGAAAATCCAAACTTGTGGATTCGGGTTCTATTACAAAAAATGCTTCCGTTAAGGTGCTTTACTCTAGAAAATAGGTCCACTATTTCCCCCCACCCCCCAACTGCACTTGATCCGTACAATCCACCAGTAGCGTACCCAGGATTACGCGAAGGGGGGGGGGGCTGAACTGATGGTCGACGACCGGGGGGGGGGGGGGGGTTAAAACGCACACGCAGTCCGCGGCAGTCTGCAGAAAGTTCAGCTTTTTAAATTTTTTTTTTCTGATTTCATTGATATAGCAAAAAAGTTTTATATACGCAACATGTCGTGCAATCATAGTGGTTGCAGGGGTCTGGGGGCGGCAGCTCCCAGAAGCTGGAGCTTTTTTTGAATTTTGAAATAAAATTTGCATTGAAAAAGCAATTCTAAGCAACACTTGGTGTTTTATCATAGTGGTTGCAGGGGCCTGGGGGCGGCAGCCCCCAGAAGCTGAAGCTTTTTTAGAATTTTGAAATAAAATTTGCATTGAAAAAGCAATTCTAAGTAACACTTGTTGTGAATTCATAGTGGTTGCAGGGGTCTGGGGGCGGCAGCCCCCAGAAGCTAAGGCTTTTTTAGAATTTTGAAATGAAATTTGCATTGAAAAAGCAATTCAAAAGCAATTATTACTACACCATAGCAGATATAAGTCATGTGTATACATTAGAGCAGTAATGAATTAGGGGCGAGATCTCCTCGAAAGAAAATTTTGAAAAATTTTTGAAATTCCAGTGTAATTTTAGTCAATTGGGAACGTGCCGGAAAATTTTTTTTCAGCGGTGTCATAAAACCAAAGAAGACCACAGGAAAAAAAGTGAAAAAGGGGGGGGGGGCTGAAATCGCGAAGGGGGGGCTAAAATCGCGAAGGGGGGGGCTGATGTCCCCCTAGCTCCCCCCCCTGGGTACGCCACTGCAATCCACATGCACACGCTTCATTGGAACACAAAAGTAAGAAACATTTAGCCACCACAACTCACAAAGTTGCAGGGGTCTGTGGGCGGCAGTCTCCAGCAAAAAGTTTTGATTTTTAAGAAAATTTAGGGAACAATTAGGTGAATTTTTAGGCTAAATTTGGTCAATTGGAGACGAATTGGAAACTTTCCGGCCGGACCATAAAAACCAAAAGGGGGCCCGGCGCGCCCTTTTATTCGCTGTAACTCAGCAAATACGCAACCAAATCTGACAAATTTTTGATCAATAGACGCGTTGTGAGCTCGCGCAGTCTGTGAAAGTAATAAAATTTCAAAATTTGATACTAAATTTGTCAATATTTGTTAGGTTTACAGTAATTTTTTAACGATTTTTGTTCAAAATTAGTTAAAATAATTGCTACCACAATAAAGTTCAGTTCTTTAGCTTTCATTTTATACCAAAAACATGTGCTTTTGATTGAATTGAGCAAAATTAATACTAGTGTACAATCGGGTTCAATGCAGTTGGGGAGGGGGGAAATAGTGGACCTATTTTTTGAGTAGAGCACCTTGGGGGAAGCATTTTTGCGTCAAGAACCCCTATTTCATTTTGTTTGGATTTTCTGAGATACGACCCCCCCCCCCCGAAATCTGAACCCTCAGTGAGGGACGTTTCGCAATTTTTTTTCCAAAGCTCTTGTTTTTTCCGTTCTAATCGTGTCAAAATGCTGTCAGATTATTGGTTACAATTTTTTGTATTGATTATTGGTTATAATTTTTTGCCTCTGGCCTTCCTACAATTAACCGGATGTTAAACCGGAGCTAAGTTCTCTGAGAGTCCCATACTCTTTGTGACTGCTGTAAAAGTACGTAGGACGAAGCAATAGAGACAATCGAGAAACAGACCAATTTTGTCGTCCAACTCACAATAGACTCGTTTTAGACTCGTTTTGAACGAGTCCAAAACTAGTTTAAAAACGTTCAAAACCAGTTCAAAAATATTCTAAAAAAGTCTAAAAAACATTCAAAACTAGTCCAAAGTTGCTTGTTCAAATCCAGTTCAAAATTTTTTGAACTGGTTTTGAACAGTTTTTAAACCCGTTTTGAACACAAAATCCGTCCTGTGGGCCCGGCCGCCCGGGCCCGGGTTTTTGTGTAAAACTTCAGTCGGAAAAAATTTAGGGCGTGGGAAACCACCCTCTCTGGCTACGCCCCTGGCCCCATGTCTGTCTTGGGTTGAACTCGGTTGAACTCTTACTCGGTTGTTTTAGAATCTTTTTATAAGCGGTTTTTTGCATTTCGCAGACAAATAAATATATGGGCGGGGATTGGGGGTGAAGACCCCCCCAAAATTCGGTCTGGGTGGAGGGAGGGGGGTCCCGACGGGAGTAAAATTTTAGTCAAAATAAAAGTCGGCATTTTTTGTGAAATCTAAGCGATTTTTACCAAAATTTTCGCCAAAAATTGTCAAAATCGGTGTTTTTTGGTCAAAAACGGTGAAAATTGCGTCATTTTTTGGAGGGGGGGGTCAAAAATTAGTTGACGCAGGGGAGGGGGGTTCCACCAAGGTATCCAAAATTTTGGTGCTGTTACATATACATATATATGGTTGAAATTCCTCAAATGTGTGGCAAATTCCTCAAAAACATTTAGCTGAATTCCTCAATTTTTTTAGAAAAATACGCCAAATTTTTCTGATGACCGATCACACCCCTGGGGTTCTGAAAAAAATGTTCTCTCAAAGATACTCTGCTAAAAAATAGTTATATCGACATATCGTAATCGTACATATGTCTATTTTTCCCAAAAAAATTGCATTCAACCAGGAAATTTAATATCCTGATTTTTTATCGCGAAAAACTGAAGATTGCTCTAGAAGTCTAGATGCCTGTAGATCATTGGCGATTTTGCACAAAAGTGTGTCGGTGTGTATTTGTGTGTGAAAAATTTTTCTTATTCCAGAAGTTTGCTTGTGTATTGTGTTTACTTGTACCACATAATAATACACTACATTAACGCAAAGAAAGATTTTTTGTCATGGCAATTGCTAATTTGAATCGTCGAGAACCTTTTGATGCATTTGAAGAGGATGAAGGACCAAAGCAAGGTCTTATCCATATCCGGTAAGGCATGCGTTGTGTGTATGTATCTTTATTTCGGGATACATGTAAATTTCTTCTTTGTTTTTCTCCTTCGCCCTCCTCTTTAGCAAATGAGGGTAAAAACAGTAAACACCAAGCACAAAAACAGTATATTTGTAAATAAGTTTATGCATATTTTAAACAAGTATTTTTATTTGAGGAAATGGGGTTTCCCAAATTCAGGATTTCGCTACATTGTACTGTAAGCTACATTTGGCCATTTGATCTGTAGTTATATATAGTATAGTATATATAACAATATTTTATACCAGTTCGATGAGCGTTTGCTATTAGATCTGTTTCATTGTTTAAGTATTCAACAGCGTACAGGCCGAAAAACGATCACAACGGTGCAAGGCCTCAGTCAAGACTATGACTTCAAGAAAATTGTCCGTTATCTGAAAAAGCAGTACTCCTGTAACGGCACAGGTGAGAGTCGCATCATTGAAACATGTATTATATTGTACTTTTATCGTAAGTAGAAAGTTATTTCACAAGCAATACATCCACGGTAAAATTTTTAAATGGTATTGTCACAGTGTTACTGCTGGCAGGATGTGCGGTCCTGAACTGGAACAATTATTGCGATTATTTGATTTCGACCTCATTCGGTACTGCCATTCAGACTGCCAACGTAGACTAGTTTGAGACTGTATATACCGCCTATACCTAGCTACTGCCTCACATGCATTTGCAATATATAATCTATGGATATTGGATCTGTCGTACGTACTATTTTACGATTGTGTATATACCAGACTTTTGTGTAGAAATTGGGTGTGACGTGGATTGGATTATACACTAGAACTTTACCAACAACATCAAATTCGGCCGCTTTGTGTATAAAAGAAATATATATACAGTGGCGTTAGCGTACCTCGAAAAAAATTCGGGGGAGCAGTTATAGCACTTAAATTCGCAGTACAAAAACGCGGGATCACTAAAGTCGCTGTGGTCTGAGGTGGAAAAATTTGAGTTTTTTTCAATTTTTAGGCCAAAATTTGTTAACTGGCGACTATCAGAACTTTTGTCCGACAGAAAAATTAAAACAAAACATGTGAACGTGACATCAGTGTATTACACAGCAATAGCATCATCTACTCGTGTGTACGTACATAGGATTGGATGAAGGATACTGACAAAAACAAAGAATACTAAGCCACAGAGTTTCAGGGCGCAGTAGCGGCAGCCCCCAGGAAACTTCGAGAATTTCTTGATTTAGGTTAATTTTGGGCAGTTGGAGACAGCGAAAATTTTTTCGGCCGGACTATGGAAAACAAAGGGGCTCTTACGTAAAAATTTATATTCTGGAATAATTTGGCGGAGGGGACTATTCCCCCCACCCTGGTACGCCCTTGAAGAAGTATGTATGAATAAGTAGTGAACCAGTTTATATATCACTTCGGCTAGACCTAGAATACATCATTCCTAAAATAATCTTGATTTAAAAAAGGCCCCATCGAACGTGATGCCCCCCTCTTTTACAGTTCTTGAGCATTCTGGTATTAACTAGGCATTCATTGAGTTCATTTGAGTACTAAATAAATGCTGCTTACTCTTGTAATTTTATATTTGGTGCACTTCAGGACTGAAGATGTATTTCTTTTTCCTTGAGACGTTTTTCAGTGAAACATAAACTTGGCTTGTATTTTTTAGTTGTTGACCATCCAGAATATGGCGAAGTCATTCAGGTGACTGGAGACCAGAGAAACAATATCAGAGACTTTTTGGTAAAAGTTGGATTTGCCAAAGAAGAAAATGTAAAAGTGCACGGTTTCTAAATCACATATTCAGGGCAACTTTCGACGCCGTTTTTATCTATTTGGTCTTAGTTTACTTTTTTCTTGGTCATAAATTATATATAGAGATCCACTTTAATGACTGATAAAATAACTCAACTTAAAAACAAATTTGGCTGTGTACTCAACACTCGTGTGAAATTGTCTAATTTGCTACTGCTTCCGTATTCATATGGACATGGTATTGTGGAAATAACTTCAAAAGTGTGTTAATTTCTGATTTCATTAGAAGACATATTTTTTGAAAGCTTGATTATGTAAACGTCTTGAAATTAAAAATTTTAGTAGATAATTGGCTCTCAAAGTCTCAATTATATAAATATTAAGCTGATGTGTATGTGGACAAATACAATCACAGATGTAACTTTTTTGGTAGAGTTCCACAATAATTTTCGTTTGTGGTTGGTTATTATGTACAATATTGGGAATTGTTAAAGTGGGTGATCGGACGATCCTTTGTATATAACTGTCCTATGAGAATTGTGACGGTCCACATTTTCGATTTGCCTTATTTGCCCTTAGATTAGGCCTCAGGCTTAGGCTTGGGGCTTACGGCTTAGGCATGTTCTTTTTCTTTTCTGATCACCCACTTCAAGATACCCCAATATTGTGTCTGTGTGTCGTCTAAAATTTTTTCATGCTAGTTTTCTCAAGGTAATCGTAATATATTTTATTTTTATGAATTTTTGGTAGTTCATATACTTTGTGTGAAAATTTCCGACTCAAAGTTGCTTAATCACCGGCTTATTGAGCAGAGTATGCGATTGTAGTCTTTTCCTGAAGAAGCTGAACGAATAACATCTGCCAGTTGTCGAAAATCTGGTTTGGTATATAGTAATTTACGCTAACTATCCGGGCAAATGGGTACTTTATTTGTTAAAATGGTGCAAAGTTATTTGAAAACGTATAATGTACTATTATTACATGCTATATGCTATACATTTTTGTTGCCTTTTAGTTTCAGTTTCACATAAACAATAAATGATCGCAGTATTACAGTATCTAAAACTAGTGCAATGCCAATACGTTACCTACTAGACAAGCATTATTCTAAACTTTCATTTAAATACTGAAAAAAATTTTGTCCGGTGGTATCACTAGTGGTTTTTTATTTATAGTAAACCTATTTTAACATTGCCGTAATGTTTTTATCTAAAACTATATCAAGCAGTATAAGCTGGCAACATATATTAAAAAATACACAGTAAACTTAGTTTATGCCGAATACTTGCGTCCGTAGCCGTAAGCCAGGATACAGAAAATGTAGCAGACATTTAGCGAAGTCAGAAAAGTTTCTGTGCTTTCCGACTTATTTTCGTTTGGAACAGACTACATGCTCATGCTAGACGTTTGACATCTTTCGTGACTTGTAGCTGTAGTGTATGTTAGCACATGAAAAGTATAAGCAACCGCATTAATAAATTTTTTGTACAATATTTTTCTGTGTCGTTGAGCTGTTGTCCTTGTACTCGTGGATGTGTATTTAAATAAATAAAAGGTTTCACTGTTAACTGTTGGTTAGCATACGTTAATGCGGTGCCCAACTAGAGTTATGCCCGGGCAGCGAGTCGCGCTCCGGGCCCGTCGCCCTCCAGGCGCGTACCTGCCCGCAATTTCAAAACTCGAGTGGCCCGTGGCCAGGCGAGTAAGATTTGGGCCCAACACCGTAGCCCGTAACCGTAGCGGGCTCCGGGCCTTCTCGCAAACCCCGGGCCGTCTCGAGCTGCAGCATCGTATACATAGTTTGCTAATGCTTTTGATTGGCCAGCCACATATTGCACAAAATGTCAACATGCTTGAAAACGACCAGCGCATCTGCCTGTGCTAGAACACAGGCACAAACGGAGAGTGTCTCACTCTTCTTCAATATAGAGTGGGACGCTATTATGAACTCTTGTTATGTATATGCTATGTATTCGTTGCTGCAGCTCGAGAGGCCTGGGAATCGCAAATCGCAGCCCGGAGGCCGGAGCCCGCTACGGCTGGGCCGATTTATGTGTTTGGCCCGAATTTTACTCGCCTGGCCCCGGGCCACTCGATTTTTAAAATTGCGGTCAGGTCCGCTCCCGGGGGGTGAAGGCCCCGGCGCGCGGCCCGCTACAAGCCCGGGCTTATCCGGTTCCAGTGGAACGGATCCCATCTCTAAAGTGTACAAGCTGTAGCTGACTAAGTGCTGTAACCGCGGATAGTGACCCTTACATGGTTGACAACCGCGGGCGCTAAGCTTAGCCTGTACACGGTTACACACGTGTACACGGCCCGTACCCTGTAACCGTGCTCAGCCCTACGTGAAACTGAAACTAAATTTAAGTTGCAGTTTCGGTTTGGCCATAACTTCAGTTTCAGCTGCTGATTCAGCCCTGGAAGTATGTTAATTTCAGTTTCTGGTCTAGATTAGTTTCAGTTTCGGTTTCAACTGCAAGATGAATTTAGCTGGTCCGCTCACATCACAAGTCGGTACTCGGTAGGTACTTTCATCACAACTTCATCAGATTAGGAAGTTAACTTTTTATTGGAAAAACGTTCGACCGAATCCAGGTGACCAGGTACATAAATTAGTGTAAGTAGGAGATTGCCTGGAAACACAAGAAGGTAATAATGACTACTTTTCCGGTTTTCTTGTCTCTCTATTTTAGTAAGCTGTAATATTCTTGAAAAAGTCATTACAAAGTGTGACAAACTATTTCAAAAGGAAAAGTCAAAAGACTATGCTATGTTGACTTGGTATAAGTTTAAATACAAAATTTAATCAATAACACGGCACAAACATAAATATAATAAATACAAAACTTTTAACTTAAATTATAATTTTCAATAATGATATATTATATATATCACGATAATTTGCGATATTAACATTACGTATGGCAAAATATTCATTTTTATGCTTTTGACAGCAATTCCAGTTTAGTAAAACGATCATCACATAGACTCAAATTATTACATACATGATAAAGAGTTACATAAATTTCAACTGACAACGCAATGTGAACCGAATATATATATATATATATATATATATATATATATATATATATATATATATATATATATATATATATATATATATATATATATATATATATATATATATATATATATATATATATATATATATATATATATATATATATATATATACTATCATATACCTACAACTTTAAACAAGATTCTGGTTGAAAACACAAACACCAGTACAAGTACAAGTAGCTGATTGTAAGAAAACAAAACAATCTTTTAAAGTTGTAGGTGAAACTTTTTAAAACATCAATGAAAATTCACATATTCGTGCGCATTTAATACTTCACTAAAACGAGACCAAATGCGAAAAGTTTTACCATCAAGAAGCAGCATTACAATATATATTACATATCTCAGCTTTGAACCAAGGACAACCATTAACCTATCTCAGTTTTATTCTGAAAACTTGGAAAAATTAACGTTTAGGTGATTTGAAACAATAAGTATACTAGATACAAAGTTACAGTATCAAAGTGAATTTATAATATAAAATTACTGGGCGTAGTACCAGTCATGGAATTGTAGTCAAAGTGAAGGGCGTATTAAGACTTACAAAAGATCAAATCAACGCATTAAATTTTTACTCGGCAGATCGAACTCGACTTGATCTTTTTTTACAAGGCTTGCCTAGTGCAAAACAGCTGATCACACACACAGCCATTATCACCACAAACAGCGTCATTAAAACCAAAACAATCACCAGCATCTGAATGCACGCTTTTCCTACTTTCCAGCCGTGACACTGTGTATCTAGAAGCAAAAAAATCAGCAATTGAGTTAAGCAGATACCTAAGGTTTCCATCAATAACAAGACGGAAGTTCCGGTAAGAAACATACGCTTTAGGTTTAGAACGTTTATAGAAATAGAAAATGCAAACTGAGGAACTACATACATTAGGTGAGACCTAGGCTAGTTTTGACTTTGTCTAGCTGAATGGCACTGATTTGATTTACAACTGAATATAAACCACTATTTCTCCTTGGTTTAGATTGTCAGGCTGCTCTAGAGAAGGTTCTAACTTCTAAGCTTCTAAAGGCTTACAGGCATGCTCGATTTTAGGTACATATTACATACGTATATTTAAATGCACCTACATTCACGCCAGTACATATAGGTATACCAGTATTATCAACTTTGCATTCCCACAAACCTCTGCATTGCGGCAACCGTAACTTTCCATCCGAGTGACAGTAACCTAGTCCGGTTGGTTCATAACCTTCATTGCAATTGACTGTAATGTTGTCATTTTCGAGAATAGGCCATCGCGCCACTTCTATCCAGCCGTCCTTCACGCTAGCTGTTGTGTTCTCACACTTTCCTGAACATCAACAATTACCGCCAGGCGTCAGGACTTAATGAACGAGACTTTACAAACTAATGTCTGGAAATAAGCGGCGCAACACCAGAACATATATGTGGGTTCTTTGCTGAGAAATTTTGCTGGAAATACTGTTAAAAACTGGAAGCGATAAGCAGTTACGTCCAGGCCAGATATAATGCCGGCACCAGCACTGAATAATCGTGATAGTTAAGAAATGACCTCCAATATAGCCTATCGCCTTTCATACCACTTAGGATGGTAGGACTTACTTCGACATCTAGGCAGAGCAGGAGTAAAAGTGTGATCCTGCTGGCAAATCACTGTGCTCACTCCGTCTATGTAATAACCCTCGGCACAACCCACTGTCACTTCTTGACCAGGGGAAACGGGCCCATTTGCTGAGACCACAATCCTGCCCGACGTTGGCATAGGGCAAATAGCTGAAAAATGGTAGGTAAATAAAACTTATCTGTTCTGTCCGGTGTCTGACCGTCAAAAATCAAAAATTGACTCCTCTGTGAAAACTAATAATCCGTCTTACACGAACATGAATTTCGAACAGTGATGAATTTTTTAATGCTTAACAGTTGTATTGGAAAACAAATGTTAAACGTTAGATTTGTTACGACAATGCTAAAGGTTACAAAAAATTCATAAAAACCTTTTTTCTTAAAGGGTACTTTAGATTGACATAAAATTCTGAAGTAAAAATTTAGAATTGAGTAATACTGAATTCTCCAAACTTGGCTTCAAAACTGGGTTGAAATAATGTCCATCCGTATTAAAACATCATGTCCGCGTTTTAAGCTTTTAAAACATTTTCACGCTGCTTCAAATTTGTTTCAACAAAATATTCAAAAAAATTGAAAATTACATATTTTGAAAATTAATTACGGACAAAATCAAACTATATATAGAAATCGTCAAATTTCTTTGTTTGAGTTTTCTGGAGGGACACCTTTTAGTTCAAGGGCGCGGAGGCGGAGCCAAATCGACCCTGAGTTGTGTTCGCCGTTCGCTAGCTTTTTGCAGAAAAATATGGATCAATAGAGCAGAAATAGGTCAACTTCTAACCAAAAACCCGTCACTGACAAATCGCAGAAACAGGAGATCCCCATATTCCCAGAGAAAAAAGTGTTGTATGCCTTTTTAGACATCGTTCAGCTGTCAGGTTTCACCTTTTGTATGTCTCCAAAGGGACAGTATTGTATTTGTATGGTTTACATACACAACGTAGACACCACATAACGTAGACATGTCAAAATCGGGGATTAAATAGGCAACATAGAACTAGGCCAATACATAACATAATATTAGCTGGCCAAGCCTTGCCTCGCGTCAATGTGGATTATCAGCTTGTGGCTCAACGTTTTGAAGTGCTATACAACGAATTTAGCATTAGACTGCCTATGGACTATTTGTTAGGCTTCATTCACGCTTTACCCAAGCCTAAAAGTTTTTAATTTGATTTTATTGTAATAAAAAAACTCAATAAATGTATGGTTTAATTTGATTTGTTCTTGTACTTTGACTTAAGAGACTAGTACCGTAATCCGCACTTATAGTCTAGTACCGTACTCCTTAGTAGCGTAAAACCATGTCCGTTTCGGTAATATCAAAGAAGTCTATGTCGCGTATTTAAGTAGTTGTAAATTAGAAATGGATGTCTATGCTACGTGACGTCTACGTTGTGTATGTAAACGATTTGTATTACTTAGACCAGCGTAATCTTGAAAACCTCATGCGTTTAACGCTGGCAAACAGTTTTTTCGCACAAAGTGCACACAGAGCACAAATAATTTTAGACCACGCTTGGCTGTCCAAAAAATTCAAAAAGATAAGTCCCTATAACTCACGCCTGCATTGTGGTGTTGCGCTAGACCACTTTCCGGAATGAAGACAAGTTGCCAGTTTTTTCTCCACCAAAGTGTAGTTAGCATTGCACTGGAACACTGCTGTTGAGGTTTCGTGTATTTCATTGCCTTTCTTGATTTTTCGACGAATTGACACTTGGCCATTTTTCAGTTTTGGCTCAGAACATGTTGCTAAAATGGCAATAACAAACGCATTGATAAAATAGCAAAATCCTATAACCTTTCATTGAAATGTGAACATTTTTTGTTCCTACCCGTTTTACACTTAATGTCGAAGGGCAATTTAAGCTGCAATAAAGAACTGGATAAGGTTTTTGACAAGCAATAACCCAAAACTGCTTTAGTTTAAAATTGGCTACATTTGGTTTGGCACATGTGTTGCAAATGGAATGGCTTACATAACCCTCAATTCGGATGTTGGTTAACTTATAAACAACAGTGTAGCTGAAACCAATGGGTGGGAAACTGGGAATTTATCGCAATTAAAAAAATAAGCATAAAGCAGTTTTAAAGTAATAGCGTAGGTAGTTTACGAGTTTACGACCATGAAATTATGTTGTCGAACAAAACAACAACAACAACATCAACAAAAAACAAAATAGTGGAGCCGTAATTTCTTGTCGCTAACTCAACTTGGTAAAAAGACAGGTAGCAGAAACTAACCGCATGAAACGGTAAGTGGGTCAAAAGCAGGGATAAGGCAAAGCGGGTAGATCGGGCTCTGAGCGGAGGACCGCCCACAGAAATAGTTGGAAATCTTTCGAGCGTGATCGGCCATGATGGCACAATATCCATCACTGGGTTTCACATTGGGCTGACCCTGCTGCCAATAGCTGGGATCGATCACACAGCCTGAGGAGCCGAAAACCCAGGTATCTAAAAACAGATGGTTCCAGACCATTGACCAAGAAGTTAACAAATGAAGTAGTTCGAAACAATTAAGTTGCCAGTTCATATCTATTTTTTATTACAAAATTGTGTAGCCTATTTATTGCTAAAACTTTGATATTAAGTCCTGTAATAATAGTCGGATAATATCATACTATAGCATTCCTACTATATTTTATTATTTAGATTTGGAAATGAAATATACGTAATCTATCACAAGAGCGCATCTTCATGTTCATATACTACAACACAATGTAGTTGATACACTCAGTTTTTTCCAAAAAATAGCTTTGAAAACAAAAAGCTGACAACAAAGCACTTCTTCAAACAATAAATATATAGCTGCAAGCGACAAATGTGGTGTTTAAAACTTACTAGTTTTGTTATAATCATGAACATCGACGAAGTGCGTGAACGGAGCTTTTCTGAAATCATTAAAAATGTGCTCAGTTGTTCAGTCAGTTAATGACCTCGGCTCCACCCAGAAAAATAGAAAATCTCATGGTCTGTGTTTTGGTACATATTTCTCTAATGAAAATCAGGAAAATCGAACTCAACACAGACTAATAGGGATGTACATGCAGACATGCAATGGGGTTCAAATTTGGCAAACTTTTGTAGCCAAATTTTAAATATCCTTTCTTTTACACTTTTTTACATTTTTTATTTTTTAGCTTAAATTTCTATAAACTACCCAACCTCAGCCCAGCCCCTTATTGAATGACAACTATCGGTTCTTCTTCCTATAAGCGTCTGCGGCTGCGCATACCTAATATTATTCACACTTCACAGCCAATCAAGCAGTGGACTAAACTTTTAGAATGCCTACTTGAATTGAATTTATTGAATTTACTTTGATCGCTAATAGAGTTGAAAATAATCAAACAAATTACTACTAGTCATACAAATTACAGAAATTTACTATCCATCTCCCTCTGGCATAACAGTTTTCCATGAATAGTTTTGCAACCTTGAATCTCGTATTTTGGAATAGTCCGAACTATTGTGCCATACAGGAAGGATTGCCAGTTTGTGCTGCTTTCTGCAGACAGCTTCCGCCTCCGAATAGTTTGTGGCTGTCCCTTTGACCACTTTCAAACAGCCCACGTCGTTGGGAAGCCAGCCAGAAGGACATGTGACTAAGACAAAAATATCAACTGTTAAAAACTAAGAAATTGATTTACACTTATTATGCTTGGACTACAATATTGAATTTTTAGTTAAATTTTATGAACATTATTGAAAAACAAGCTAAGTCTTCGGCAAAAGTATTCAGTAAGTATCAGGCATACACTGTTAAGTACATTGGCCAGATGCCATCGGAAACCTGTTGGGCCAGCGAAAGTGTCTTTCTCAATATACATATTTCCCATAAATACACTTCTCTTTTTGCAGACAGTTGAATTGCAAAATTGGAGTAAAATTCCTTCGGCAACTGGAACTTGAAAGCTGCAGATTAAGTGCAGATTGATCGCCGAACTTCATTGATTTCTGTCTATTCTTGCGTTGTTCTTATTTCTGTTTACTAATAAAATTATATTTAGCAAATTTTAGTTTCGCTGCTGTTCAGTTTGGATTATGTTTCAAATAGACTTAACATTATTTTAGTGAAGCATCGGATCTTTATGTAACCGTGTGGTCGAGTGGTCAAGTCAATAGGTTTGTAAACCT
Source organism: Trissonchulus sp. WLG1_4 (assembly GCA_030248245.1). Classification (NCBI taxonomy): domain Eukaryota; kingdom Metazoa; phylum Nematoda; class Enoplea; order Enoplida; family Ironidae; genus Trissonchulus; species Trissonchulus sp. WLG1_4. Next base: position 1,396 of record JASANF010003845.1, on the reverse strand, counting down.
GAGGTGACATCGTCGATTCATAATGGATACTTTTTTGTCAAACTTTTACATTTTCAAATTACTTTCTCAGCAACTGCAAAAACAGCAACTAACTCAATATTAACAGGCATTTTCTTGTGACAGATGCAAAGCAACGGTAGAAGACGTGTAAAACTTTAACATTAACATTAACATTTTAACGCTAGAACCAAGAGTACATAATAGTGTCTCACTCTTTATAGAAGACTTCTATAAAGAGTGAGACACTATTATGTACTCTTGCTAGAACTATGTTAAGATACCAGAATCAAAATTAAAGACCTGTTGGGGAGTTGGGCTGTGGCCCAACAGGAATAAATATTTCGCGTGTTTAAGAGTCTGAGTAGGTAAAGAACTGACAAAAGTGAAATAGTAACTCGCTATTGATTGCGCAATAAATAGGCACTAAAGAATTTTATCTTAGTGCTGGTTCTCCAGTAGTTTTTCTTTGATGTCTGTTTATTCGAAATAATATTTTGAAACGTTGCTGTACAAACCAAGGTTACATATAGCAACAAACAAGTATAAATTAGTGAGACAGCTTACTGGTTTGGGCACGAGATAAAAATAAAGTTAGGACCAAAATCGGGTAAAATATAGTAAAGTCAATCATTTTATATTTAGTAGCATGTATAAATTAATAAGACATCGATTAGAATACAAAACTAGTGACTACATAAAATGTAATTCACTAAAGGGACTAACAAAACAAAATACGGCTTAGCAACAGCCTAACACTAAATTTCACTAATCAGCTGTCAATATTCACGCTGTGTTAAAAAGTTTTCATGCATTCCTAAACAGCCAAACTGTTTCATGGTAGGTAGATGGTAGCCTTAGCAGAAACTTAAGACCAGTCTTTTTATTTAGTTTCTTTGGCGAAGTGTAGGCATAGGTAGACTGTACAGTTACGCATCAGCGCTAAGCTTTCGTCTTCTTGGCAAAGACGAAGCTATTTACAAAGACACACTTAATACGGGACGGCTTTTATTAGATAGGATACCTAATCCCTCAGTCCTTAGCAGTCAACAGTTCACTTCGAGGAAAAATATAACACCAGTCTTTACTGCTAACGAGTAATATGTACCTATACTCTGTGACACCGGTGCGGCTGTAGTTTCGGTAGATTATTCACTGGGAACCGCATTTAACAAAGAAGACCTGAGCAATAACGAAACGATTTGTATTAATCAGTTTGTATTACATATTTATTTATGTGGTAGATATGCGTAGACCTAGGTAACCTAAGCGCCTTTTCATAAATAATATCTACAGTACATAATGGGAAGAGAAGAGTATGACACTCTTGCCAAATTGGCTGCCAAAAAAGGTCCCAAATGCGACCGTTCCGTAGTGGATATTGGATATATACTAGTGT
>JASANF010003842.1:0-48085 GCA_030248245.1 Trissonchulus sp. WLG1_4 | reverse complement strand
ATATGTATGTATGTATGTATGTATGTATGTATGTATGTATGTGTATGTTTTGTTTGTATGTTGTTGTTGTTGTTGTTGTTTATTCGGTGACCTTTTTCGATCTGACTATTCGATTTTGTGAATTCGTTCGTATTGTGATCAAATTTGTGTTCATGATTGCAAATAAATAAACATTACGTTTTAAAACTCAATTATTATTACTAGATCGACAGTTCAGGCGATTTCAACGGAAAAATTATTTTTAGGCGTCGGAATTACTGAGGAAATCTGACTTTCTTTGATTTGTTTGATCTGATTTCGAATTTAATTTGAACCAACGCCCAAAATTTAGACAAAAAGTAAACTAAAGTGGCAAATAAGATATTGACTACATAGGCATGGGCACGTTCACAAAAATCTGTAAACGTTTAAACGTTCTAAAACGACATTATCAAGAGTACATCTAAGGTGTACTGATTACGTACCCGTGATGTACTCTTGCTCTTATATAAGAGACGTTACTGCATATTACTGTTAATGGGGCTAATAAATAGACCAAAAAGCATAGGAAAACTAAATAAAATAATTAGGTATTGGTATTGGTATGTAGAACATTTTTATTGTTTAAAGCCATACAAGCCAACTTAAGTTTTTATAAACTATCGCGAAACTAAGTAACAACAGAACGGATACACATAAAGCAATAGATACAATAATAAAATAAAAAATAGCGGCAAAAGCATTAAAATCGCTCAAATTTTTCAGGGTAACGGATAAAAAGCACAGTGCAATACTGAAAAAAACAATAAGCAAACCATAACTAACATTCCAAATGAGAAACTCAGTAGTTTCGAGAAAAGTGTCAAGACGATCAGACAAGGTTTTGACTTCTGTTTCCGTAGTATTACAAAGATTTCTGAAACTTTCTGATGTACTGTCTTTATTTTCTGGGTCAAAGTTCGTGCAAAGAATTTCTCCTACGCTAGTAGAAACTTCAGCAATATTCTGCAACACTGGCGGTATTGCAGTTTGCAGCATTGCACAAGTGCTGCTTACTGCATCTGTTGCTTCCTGGTAAAACCATTTTTTCTTGACTTTTGACGGTTCTGGCGGGAAAACAAAATGAGTGGCGGAATTAGGCGTAGTTGGTTCTCCCGTTTCTGAATCCGTTTCCGTTCCCGTGTACCACTTGCTTCTGGCCCCGCCGACCGCTGGTGATGCCCTAAAACAAAATGAAAGAACACGGCCTAAGTGTCGAATTTAGTTTTGATTTGTGAACAAAACAAGCTCTTCTGCTGAATGAGAAGTGGTTACAATGTGAGGCCTGATTGTCATTACATTATTAAACACGGTCATTGTTTGTGGACAACGTAAATCTCAATTTCTTTTACTGTACTGTAAATGTACACATTTACTTCTGAGTAGCATCCAAGCAGTACTAATAAACTGTGAACACTTACTGCAGTCAAAAACTGATGTCGGGATTCGAACGTAGACCTATGCCGTCTGTGCAGCAACTGGTTCAAACCATTTTATACTGACAATTAGGCTTAAAAAAGTATACTTAAACTTAAACTTTAATTAAAAAAGTATGCCCCTAAACTTAAACTTAAACTTAAACTTATTCAAAATTGACGTGTTAACTTAAACTTAAACTTAAACAAAAATTCAAGGTGTCAACTTAAACTTAAACTTAAATGTTTTAGAAAATTAGAACTTAAACTTAAATTATACTTAAATGTCAATTTTTGAGCTTTTTCCTTTACTGAAATTTTTCGCTAAACTTAATTTATACTTAAATGTCAATGACTAGCTTTTCATTTAGGCTCGTGTTTTTGGCTTATTATCTTGTCTGGCATATCTCCTCGAGCAGAATTTTTGTGCGAGATCTCGGTTCTGTTTCAAAAAAACTAGTAGGCCGCCTTCATGTGAGATTTGTTAGTGCTAAATCAGTAATTTGTGATGTTTACACGTATAATTTCATTATGAATGACCTGAATTTGCAACCATATTTGTCACTATTGTGCATCTCTGAGTTCAAGGGCATACCCAGGGCGGAATGGGGGAAATTTTCCACTGAATTTTTTTTCCAGTGATTTTTTACACAAAAGCTTCTTTTGGTATTTATGGTCCGGCCGGAAAACTTTTCTGCCGCGTCTCCATTCTCCAATTGACCAAATTTGGCCTGAAAATTAAAAATTTTTGCAGCTACCGCCCCAGACCTTTGCAACTATGTGAGTTACTATTGCTTGTTATTATCTTTTATCAAAGCCTAAGCATACATACACAAGTACTACACGAGTATATTAGGCAACATGTACATATACAGTGTCTGATGTGACGTCAAGAGTGTACCCAGGAGGGTTCAGGGGGTCTGAACCGCACCTCTTTTGGCCAACTCATAAAAAATTTGAACAAGGTCCCCCCTTTGGTTTTCATGGTCCGGCCGGAAAAATGTTCTGATGCGTCTCCAATTGACCAAATTTGTCCTAAAAATAAAAAAATTGATCCAATTTTTTCTGGGGGCTAACGCCCCCAGACCCCTGCAACTTAGTAGTTTATTCTGTTTCTTGTTAAGATCTTTTATTAATAAAACCTGTGTATGTGTGATTTTAGCATATTGCTCATTCCAAATGCACAAGTTTAAGGTTTAAGGTTTAACGAAGTTGAAAAATTTCAACGTTTTGTTTTAAGGTGGTACTAACGAATGTGCAGTGTTTTTTTAACAGGCTAGTATTCAATAATTAATTATTTTTATAGCATATTCTTTATATGGTTAAAAAGCGCTACTTTTCTTCTACATTTGAGCAAGGTTTTGTTGTACTTTGGTGGTTTTGGTGTACTGGTTTTATTGTAAGGCTCTGGCTTCTGGGGGTTGGGTCTGGGGGCGGCGGGGGCTGCAGCCCCCAGACCCCCGCGATCATTCTGTTTTCTCAACCGAGAGTGGCTTAAATTAAAGTTTCCAATACAAATTTTATCTCAAAATTGGAGAAAAGCGCTAGTTTCTGGGGGCTGCCGCCCCCAGACCCCTGCAACAATTGTATGTGACATATATATGTTATACAAACTAACATACTTTTAAAATAAAATAGCATAAAATTTTTGCATGCCAATGAACCCCTCCTTTGAAAAAAAACCCTGTGTGACGTTCCCATCCGTTCCCGGCACACTTTGACTTGATCGTTGCAGGCTTATGTAGCCACGGACATGTACAGTGTCGTAGTAACATTGAAACATGCAATAGTAGCAAAAAAACAAAAAAACTTATTTGAAAACTTAAATTGCTAAAATTTGGAATACTTAAACTTAAACTTAAATTAAAATTAAGGCAGCAACTTAAACTTAAACTTAATTGTTTTTCAAAATGAGAACTTAAACTTAAACTTAAACTTAATTAAAATCGAGAGACGAACTTAAACTTAAACTTAAACTTAAATTATTGAGGGCATACTTTTAAAGCCTACTGACAATGATTTTAAGCGAACATAGCTTTAGCAAAAAAGCTGAAAAGTGGATCAGCTTTTTACTGCTCTCTGTAGTTCCACTGTGGCTCAGTGGATGGATATTTCTAAGGGGCTGTTCAGAAATTCGGATTAACGGGAATAGATTAACTGAGTTAACTACAATAACCAATAACTCGTCATAGAATTTGGGTATCTTTCCAAAAACTTGCACGTTTATGCAATTAACCAGGAGGAGCAACTGTGTTTAATTGGAGAAATGTCTCATGCTAATGTCTTGAGTAATTCCAGTTAATTCAGTTAATCTAAGCCAGTTAATCCGAATTTGTGAACTGGCCGTAAGAGAATTTTGCAGTTTGATTCAACTTGAAATGGAATATGAGTTTGCAACTCCATAATGTTGCATCAACCTACGATCTAGCTCTCTTCTCCTGTGTTTCGCTCTTGACATCTGGATTTGTGGAACTTCGCCTAACACCAACAAGTGCTGCCTTCCCCTTTGATGGTGTCTGTAGCGAATCCAATTGTATTGATCTGAAAGTATAATTAGTAACATAATAAAAATAATTGCTCAGTGGATCGATTCCGACTGGGGTGACCTTTTGATTTTTTTGAAAAAACTGGTGTCTGTGGCAAACCCAGGTATACATATTAGGAATTAAGAAGTGCAAAACATTTAAAGCCGCAAACACTTACACCATCAGTGCAGTAAATTTCTAAAATCAATTTTAAACTATGGGCTGTAGCATGAATATTGGATGGAACTGGAACAAAATTTCTAACTCACGGCAATTCAGCAGGCTGACCCTTGGACGAAGTTTCTTCAGAGAAATCCGAACTTTCCGAGCGGCTTAGTTGTTTGTTCACTTTATCCTTGAAACTCTTCCGCAAATGCGATCCCCGCAACGAATTTCTTTTCGGCGGTAAATTGCGAAGTCGGGTCAAAACTGACAGCTCTTCTGTCTGAATTTCATTAAAAGTCGCGGCGGAAAAACTACGTTTTCGTTCTGTGATCGAACTCGTTGGGTGTAAATGCAGTTTTTTAGAAAGTCTTCGTTTAAAGGATTTCATGTTGAATCAAATGGTCGATAATATACTGTCAACATCTTGATTTTGTGGACACTTAAAACAGTATTCCAGTTTTGGTGGTTAAATTTATGGATTGAATTGAACTGTTTTGAAAAACCATGTTAGCGAACAAACTTTGACTTTATTCTTTTAATCTGCATAGCAAATGAGTCCTAAGTCAAGATATATGTAGTTGTTTAAACAATAAACATGGTTTTATCAATAAATATAAAAATTTTCATAATGATGTCACCCTACATGTGTACGTTTCAAAAAAGTATTAGAGTAAAAAGTTTCAGAACTTTTTTGAATCTCAGCCTGCAAGGAGACACAATCAGGACGTAAGCCAACAGTAATGCTGTATGATAAACACAAGTGTAGTGAATAATAGCTTGATATTCAGCAAAACAATGTATTGCGAAACATTAAGTGACTGAACTAAGCTAACGTAGCAATTACTGATAAGTGATAAGCACTTTGCTAACTTTTACTGATACAGTCATGTTATATGTATGTACACAAACAACGTATATGTAACTTTAAGATTAAGTGACGAAGATTGTTTTTGTATAATATTGCAACTTGGTTTAGTGTATTAGTAGTGTGCTATAACCTGGTTACTACGGCACGCTGTAGCGTGCAACTTACATATACTGCACGCAGGGGCGGTCCCAGGGGGGGGGGGGGGCGCGGAGGCGGCGCCCGCCCCCCCCCAGAAATTGATTCCCGACTGAAATTTTAGACAAGGGTTTTTATGGTCCGGCCGGAAAATTTTTCTGATGCGTCCCCAATTGATCAAATTTGGCCTAAAAATCAAAAAGTTTCCCCAATTTTTTCCTGGGGGGGGGGGGGATTGGTATCAAGAATTCTTCCCAATTCATTTCTTGTTATTATCTTTCATCAAAGCCTATACACGTATATATACCTAAGTACATTATGCTGCATTTGCATGTTTACACGAGTATACTATGCTGCATTTAATTGTGTAATACACTGTATGATGTGAAGTTCCCATCATGTGTTTTATTTTCCTGTCGGAAAAAATTCCTGATACGTCTGCAGTTGACCAAATTCAGCCTAAAAATTGAAAAGTTCTCCATTTTTTTCTGGGTACACCACTGGTTTTTACTACAAACAGACTCAATTCATTGTCCTTGATATGGCTGCGGCTATAACAAGATAGCGTAAAGCTGAAAAACGCTATTATAAAAAGTGAAAAAATTCCTTCGCCACCCCCGAAATCGAAGTCCGGGACCGCCAGTGACTGCACGCTACTTACTTATACTACAAGCTAATCAGACCAGAGATATATTTAAATCCGTTTAATATTCGGATTTAAAACTACATGCAAATTGTAGGATTTTATATCCGCGTAGCGTAACGTGGATTTAAGGGGGTAGTGTCGCCAAAGCAGTTTTGCTCATAGTTTGCAAAAAAAGAGCTTTTTGCGTTGAAATTGTACGTTCACTGAGAAACTATTCCAATGCTATATTGTATTAAATAATTCCTGCCAGACACTAGACTACCAATATCTACCAATATTTTCAACCAATCACTATTTGTAAGCCAGACATCACACAATAGGGACATAAAAGTTCAAAAAATTAAGCCAGATATCATATTGGCCAGCTTGTGAAGTCCACATAACGTGTCCACGCACAGGTTTTTGCCACAATTAAGAAAAAAGAAAAACAAAGGTTCGTTTTTCTTTTGATTTTAAAATACGCGTCTAGATTTTTCACAATTTATCATTATTGCTATGAGTACTTCACAGTTTCCGCACAGTTTCACAGTTCAAACAGGTATTACTCCGCAACCACTCAAGCAATTTGCACTAAATTTTGTGTGCATAAACTACAACATATGTCTTTTCAGTCTGTGTAAACGAACTAGACAGACAGATTAATAATTGTGGCGAAATTATCGAATGTGAATAGGTTTTAAAATCGTCCTTTTCCCGACTTTGCGACCTCACTGCTAACAGTTTACTGCATTAATTTTGATGAAACTTGGCGAAAATACTTGCCTTGACATATATTTTTAAAATATATAAAGAACGGTGGCTTATCTTTTACTGAAAAAGTTTTACAGTTGCGCAAAATCGACTGCTTTCGCGACACCACCCCCTTAATGGATTTAAAGGCAGGGTGCGTCTCATTTAGTTGCTTATAACTTTAGACTACTGTAACCGGCTGCTTTTCTGGGGGATCGGGTCCGTTAGCTAGCTATCGTACAATCCGTGTGTTGCGTTGTGTTATGTGTAATCCCTAGGTCTGCGCTAGCAGCCGTATACTGAAACCACCGTTCCAAACACTTTTCTGTTAGTCCAATCTACAGCAACAACTCTAACTAAGTCCAATCCACTACTTACTCTAAACACATCTAATTAGAAACAAACAACCAAACACAAGTCAATTCTCACTTGATTTATTGCCACACAAGACCACACTTAAAAGGTCCGCCTTGAACTCGTCCGGTCCAAACTCAGAACGGGAGCAAAATCATTTAATTTTTGCCGCGTTTATGTAGGTGGCGCTCGCCACCTTTTTCATGCTATGTTGTGACTAAATTTGCCTCAGCTAATCTAAACTTTCATGTAAATTACACATAGTTTTTATTGCACCTTACGTAATGCACGTGAATTCGAAAAGGTTTTTCTTTCAATATAAAATGTCATAAGTCCAAGTTTTAAATTCTAAAGTTTATCTTTGTATTTTTGTGGTAATTTTTAACTTTTTGAAAGGTCAATCTGTTTTTAAAAGGTTATTGTTATCCACCCAGACATGACTGTAGCACTACCTTAACCCATTTGGACGATCTACATATGTACATATATGTCATATAAAAGCGCATAAATTGGGCTTTTCAACTGCATAAGTTTTGACATTTTATTTTTAGTTATACTCTGAAAATTGGCTATTAATAAACCAAAACACACAGTCTCGCTACTTCAGAATTAAGTAATTTTTTATTTTTAAAGAGTTCGGTGGATTTTGATACCTATTACCAGCACGCAACATCGAAAAAAAAGACTGTTAACTAAAAGGGCTTTTCAAAACGCCATTTTAGTGTACGGTTTTGTCATCTTTAGTTGCGTTCAAACTCCCACTGAAAAACTATACTGCTTACCGTTTGCGTGTTCCATGTGGTCATTATACACACATGCAGAAATGAAGACTGTAAGTATGAATCTACCCTAAAAATAGTGTATAAAACTAGTGGCTGTATTTTGTTTAAAGTATCTTAAAAAGGTAATCAATCCCGTTTGCAGGCAAAAAAATTTTCAAAATTTCTGAACTGGGATTAGAATTGTAAGCAGTAGCGTGGGAAGCAAAAAGATTAACCACTAGACTGCCAGGGCATTAGAAGCTGAGCATTAAAATTAAGTATTAAGAGAACTAATAAATCTTGTATTTTAGGAATTGGATCGGACTTAATTAAGTCAGATTAAAAATAGTCGGATTTAAATAAAATCCAATGCCTAAAATACCGAATTCAATGGATTTAAGCGCATCAGCGTGCTCAGCTAATCTAATTTAGATTTAATTTCATTTAAGTTTAATTTAATTTATTTGATTTAATTAAGTCTAATTAAGTCCATTAAGTCCATTAAGTCCGTTAAGTCCATTTTAGGAATTGGCCCTAAGTCCGACTAAACTAAAAATATGCAGCGTGACAAGTTAAGATACGTTAAATGCGGTATTTTAGGAATTGGATTTTGCAGCTTGTTAAATCCACTCGTTAAGTCCGATTAAAATAAATCCGTTAAGTCCATTTTAGGAATTGGCCCTTGGAGTTTCACAGAAACGTGCGTAAATTACTTAGGTATAGCACGCCAACCAATGCCATCAGCCATACTTACTTATACTGTACATATAAATATAATATACATGTTTTAATGTTTAAATGTTTATATGTGAAATTAACAGTATACAATTTCATTACTGGAACATATTATGCTGTCAAGCGACACACCAAGAGTACATAATAAGAATGTACATTATGTATTCTTATTGAGTACTCTTGAACACAGTTAGGAACTGTGTCAAAAATATTTTACACGCTTAAGCGTGTACACGTTTCGCAATCCGTGTAGTAAAAGCGTGTACACGGATTGCGAACCGTGTTTTTCATTTTTTGAATTCAGCTAGCGTAATGCCTAATAATTTTTGTCAGTTGCCAAAATGATGTATGACTAGGTATATGACTCAGCAGTAATGTAACATTTTGAAACTTGGGCTTTGTACATATTGCACTAGTCTATTTAAAATGAATCGGAAACTACCACTGTTCTTGTTCTTAAAATTATCAAACATTAACAGCACTGTAAACACGTGAAAGGTGCAGGTACTCATAAGGGCCTCCCAGCTCCCCCCACCAAAATTTGGGACCAATATATTAGTTGGGATAACCCAGTAACGCCTGACTAAAAGTGGCTTAAAAAGTTTTTGCTAACCCTAAAAAAAGTAGGAAGAAACAGGAAAATTAATATAATGTCCAAAAACAAATTTGCAAGTGAATTAAAGATGGCTAAAATTTAGCGCAAAAAATTAAATATATATTATACCTAAAGTAGTTATGAATTGTCTCCGTAGCAACATTAGCACTGAAAAACGTAATGCTTTTAAAAAACTGTGAAAATTATTGCTCAGAAAACCAAAATATAAACGCATGTAGGCTAAAGAAGCTATAAGCTACATAAATGTAACATACCTACATAATATGTAGTAAAAATATTTTATATAGTCAACTTAAAACACAAGCCGACAGCCAGTGCGACCGAAACCTGAGACACCTTTGACTAAGTAGCAGCTTAGTAGTCAGTAACTATTTTTCCCAAACAAATCCTAAGCGTGTAAACGCATTCAAAACCGTGTACACGCTTCTAGAATACACGCTTTAAAGCGTGTTAAAATCAGGCGTGTACACGCTTTTATTTTTGACACAGTTCCTTACACAGATTACACAAGTGGCGGTTACATATGTAAGCATTAATACAAAATGTTAGTGAATAAGTTAGAGGCTTCACAACCTTATTGCCTATTTTTAGACTTGTCTTTTTTGTTAAAGAAAATATAGCTTTCTGCATGAATTTAGCTTGTGCGTTTACTTGCTTCGATTTACACTTGCTATTTATTTAACATGGCAGAATTTTGTTGTACATACATACGTCTCTAATGCTGTTATCAAGAGTAAATCACAAGTGTGTGACACTGTAAATGTTTGTGGCCTAGCAGCGTGGACATGCTGCGACCATTATCTCCAGAAAAGAGCCACAACTGTGGGGGGCTAGCCCCTTACACGAATGAAGGCATAGCCGTCGGTTGTGGGAGTGACCCCCCCCCCCCGAATGAAGGCATAGGTCTTAAACGTGGGGGGACGCCCCCCCCACGTTTGGTGCAACCTAAAAAATGACCCGGAAACCCCGTGCCGCCTCTGTTTGACCTAAACCTAGTTCCTAGGGGTAGTTTAGAGCCTACAATAGAGGCTCTTCCGCCTAGAATAGAGGGTCCACTTACCTACAGTCAGAAACCCATTGCGGCCTGCTGGGAATTTTTTTAATTCTTTATTTATTCTTTTGTTTTATTTTATTTTATATTTTTATTTAAATCATCTAACTTATATTGTCAAGAGAAGTCAAGTGGTGCCAAAATTATGAAAATCGGTTCAGTAAACTTAGAATTTTGGACTGTGGGGTGAATAAAAGAAAAAACCAAAAATATTACTTGTTTGGACTCCCAAGGATCAGGATAGTCAGGAACACAAAAAATTCTTACAATGCGCTTTTCACCAAAAAATATCTCATTCCCAAAAAGAGTAAGGATCTCCCAAATTTTCACTTGCCTCAAAATTTACTCTCTCGGGACTAGAACCAAAAGCAAATTTGATTCAAAATTTGATTCGTATTTCGTTCCTTCTGTAGAAAGCAATGCATTGTGTGCCAAAACGAACGTTCCTAAGTTAAAATTTCATTTAATTTTAATGAATCCAGTCTGCATAAGTAACGTGAACTAACTCAAACTAACAGTTTAATTTCTATTAAAATATTAATTTACTTGTTTGGATTAATTTTATTATAGGATTTTTCACGGTTTTTTCCTCAAGTTTACGTATTGGCTGCTTTTCTAAAAGCTTGAGGGGAATAAGCAGATAACTGCGTTATGTAAACTATAGTAGCACTAGAAGCCGACCACATCATGTTTATATTCAACAAAATTAAATCAAAATGCGTATGTACATATAAGCAACGCTGGTGAACTGAGATGGAACCAAGTCGCTAAATCGTGACCCGGTGACCCAGTGACCCGGTAGACCCCCTGACCCGGTGACCAGGTTTTAAACACGCCTCTATTGAACTATAAAATCACCAAAAGGAAAGCACGGAACCAAGTTTTTAGACAATTTATAATCGTTTCAGCTCAAAAAAACTGCAAGTATTCGACTTATTCGACTTTTTATGAACAAAAAGTGAAAGCGAAATAGGGATGAAAATTTTTTGCGATGTGTCGCTTTTCAGTTTTCGGCGCGCGGTCACATTTTTAATATGGAGTTTTTTTACAATGAGCACTTGTCTAAATATGGAGGATAGTTGGCTCCATTTCTTGCCCTAGGGCATTGCAGCCAATTGCGATTTATGTAGTCTATTATTTGCGACCTGGGGCCTAGTCACAATTTTGAAATTATGGGGGGGGTCACACCTTGTCCACTTTTTTGCACGAATTTGCTCCACAGCTTTTGAATCAATATTTACCAGTTGGAGCTGAAAGTTGGCAACCTGTTTCAGTGTTTGTGACGTCTAAAAGCCCAGAGACCCGGCCGCACGTTTTGAACTATTTTATATTTGGGACAAAATATCTTGAAGTCAAGAACATTAAACATACTCATATATAACTTGAGTTATGTGGGCAGGGCACAAAGTTTACAAACATAAAAATCACAAAAACCTCGAAAACGCAACTACCAACTGAACTGATACAAGCTTACGGAAAAAAATTCTGGCTGTCTGAAAAAGTATGTTTTGTTTATGTACCCGGTGACCCGGAGCGAAAAGTGACCTGAACTGACCCGCTGACCCGGTTCCATCTCTGCTGGTGAAGGTAACGTAAAAACGTGTCGTCCTCGGGGCGACAGGATTTCAGTTTCCCTAAAATTTTTCCGTCTGCCAGTGTGCTAGTTTTTGACAGATTAGTGTACGCCGCGCTGAATTTTACCGAAAGGGTAAAATAATACTAAATGTCCTCATGTGACACATCTTATAGGCTCGTCCACAAAAGTGCTTGTTTGATCATTGTTGATTTATTCTAGTCGCCGCGCGTACTGTAAAGAATGTTAACCAATGCAACACACAACACAGTTCCCAAGTTTCGTGAGCCCTATGTTTCCACCTGCTTCAATCAACTAAATATGTATTTCTTCCGATGTGGTCGCAATCAGACAATTCAAAGAGCAATCGGCGAGGAGGGTGCACAACCACCGGCGGAGAGGGGGGTGATCCTGGTTTGGTTTGATTTCCGACGCCGGAGAAGTTTTGCGCTGTTTCGCGTTTTTACTAATTTTCGGGGCACGTTTTCGCCGTAGCCGGAAAATTTCTGCGATTTTGCAATTTTTTACTCAATTTAGGTAGGTGCTGTTTTTGGCTTCGGCAATCAGAGAGTAGGGTGAGGTTGAGGTGACTGAGGGGGGGGGGGGTGCTGAGTGCTGACACCTTATGTGCATCTATGGTAGGGATTTACAAAATTTATTTAACTTTAGACTCGGTCTAAAACGTTCTTTTCAACTATATTGTAATGAAACATCTTATGTACATATGTGTACATCCTACATGCATAGTTCCTACTATCACGTCTTGTTCTTTTATACCGAGTCCAAGTTAAGGCGGTAAGTACAATGCTGTAAAAAATTAAAGAAAAAACTTTTTATTGATGGTTTTTTGATACTGTTTCAGTTTATTAGCACACCTTGCAATCACCACAAACAATAAAAATTACTAAAAGGAACTAAAAAAACTAGACAGCCTAACAAATTATTCACTAGTACGTGGTAACTAGACTAAGCACATACATATTGTATAAGTCTTCCCTTTTGGATACCACAAAAATTCAAGTCAACCTACCGATTTAGTCACTTTTGCTGACTAAGTATTAGACGTTAACTATGCAATAGGGAACAGTGTCATGCTTTTCTACATTTTTACGCTTGCTATTATTACTAATGTATTGTCTACAACACTTTCATAGTTGGGTTTGTTGGGATTTTTGGTATTATTTGTCTTTGTTCTAGCTATTTTTAAGTACTTTTACTGCTTTTTAAATATATTAATGTTTTTTGTTTTGCGACGAAAAACGTTTCAAAACTGTGTTTTGTACATTAGTGAGCGATTTACGTAGCTTTCTTAGCATTGCAGATAATTACTAATTTATATTAGTTATATAAATAGTTTGTTGCTTCGCTGCTGATCAAATTATTGATGAGGTTGATCATCTAGAGCAGTTGTTTTTTGGCTTCGTCAACGAGAAAGCCAATCAACTTTTGCCACTCGTCCTTCTGTGCTTGAGTCAGTCCAATTGATGAGTCCAAATATCCCTGGAATTGATCTCCAATCAACTGAAACAAACAAAAATATTGGCCCGTTGCACCAAACTTATCTCGTTATATTCCTACTCACTAGTTATTTTCGAGTGCTATTAACTAACCATCTTGCTATGTATTTTCTCTATAAATTTTAAAAATATATAAATTTGAAATATGTATATATACATTATATATATATAATATATATTATATATATATTAAATGCTAATTAGTTAACATTATACTGCATGGTATTAACTTTACATATATGCAGTGACACAGGTCAATATATGTACTTAAAACTATACCACAAGTCAACATCGAAATTATGAAACGTACATACATATGTTAATTAGTTAAATGAATAAAACCTTTTGGTTTAACACAAATTTTGTTATTATTTTACATATATGTAAAAAAACTTAATAAATGTTATTTATCTTGATAATACATTTAAAAACAATTTTTGTACCCATCACCTGTCCAAATATCGATAAACCCGAGACCCACCTGATACAAACTGGGATCGAAAATTTTATATTTCTTCTTGTGTCCCTCCACCATTTCAGCCCAGACCTTGCGCACTTCTGCCTCCTGGTCTGCGAACGCAGAGATATCGTTCACTTTGGTCAGAAATCGTTTGCCCTGCTTCTGAAATCGCTCGCTACACATGCACTTTTCCGGCTCCACATTTTTGGCTCCCGCGAAAAAGTTTCGAGCGTCCGGCACGTTGGTGAATAAGCTGAAATAAGTAACAGTATAGTTTGTGAAAAAAATAGCATCAGCATCAGAATGACCCAGGGGAGATTTGATCCAGCCATCTGTAAATCTGCAGACCAGCGCTCTACCAGTTGAGCTACTGGATCAGTGCTCAGCTGTCAATAAGCTATCATCATTCGAACTACATACATAGCCATGTCATTCACCTAACTTGTCCTCACTTACCACTATTTTTTAGCAAATAATTTGCAAACACTATTGATTATAAATTTTATATTAATTGTTCAACTTAGTGAGTAGTACTTAATACTTGGCCCGGTTCACACTTGTCCTTAAGAAGGTCATAGGAACAGGGACAGTGACAAATTTCACGTGAACGCTGTGAGAAATCAACACTGTCTGTTCGTTTACTTTTTCTCACATGAACTGAGCTTGACCTCAGCTTTGTTCATAGAAAACAACTAGTACAATTTGCAGACCACTTAGTATTTGGCATTCGCTTAGGGACAAAACGATAAGGACAAGTATGAACCGTGACTTCGGACATTTCAGGAACTTACTGGCGATACCATCCCGCACCGTGTTCGTCTGTGACGGGAAACTTGGACATCATGTCAATGAGGATGGCTTTCTCGCACATTTTGCAAAAATATTAATAGAATGAAAGAATACAGCAATCTGGAATATGCATACATTAATAGTTTATATTTGAAGAATTTAAAATTTATTTAAGGGGGTAGTGTCGCGAAAGCAGTTTTGCTCATATGTTGTGAAAAGAGAGCATTTTGTTTTGAAATAGTACGTTCAATGAGAAACTAGTCCAACGCTGTATGGTGTCAAATAATTACTGCCAGACACCATACTACCAATATCGACAAATATCTTCGACCAATCGCCATTAGTAAGCCAGACATCACACAATAGGGACATAAAAGCTCGACAAATCAAGCCAGATATCAGATTGGCCAGCTTGTGGAGTACACATAATGTGAAGAAGTACAAATTTTTGCGACAAATAAGAAAAAAGAAAACTGAAGGTTCGTTGTTCTTTTGATTTTAAAATACGCGTCCAGATTTTTTACAATTTTTATCATTATTGCTATGAGTACTTCACAGTTTCGCACAGTTTCACAGTTCAAACAGGTATTACTCCGCAACCACTCAAGCAATTTCCACTAAATTTTGTGTGCATAAACTACAACATACATATATGCCATCAGTTTGTACAAACAAACTAAACAGAAAGATTGATAAATGTGACGAAAATATGGAATGTGAATAGGTTTTCAAAACTTCATTTTTCCGACTTTGCGACACCATTGCAAACTATATACTGCACCAATTTTGCTGAAACTTGGCAGAAATATTTGCCTTTAGATAGATTTTCAAAATGTAGAAAGAACTGTTTCTAACATTTCACTGAACATGCCTTACAGTCGCGCAAAATCGACTGCTTTCGCGACACTACCCCCTTAAATCATTTAGTTAGCTATTTAATTAATGCAGTATAAATTTGACTATTAAAAGTTTACGTATTTGAGAAAATCGAAGTTACATATGAAAGCTATAAATACAAACAAGTCAAAGTTTAGTACAAATAACTATCAAACAATAAATACAGATAATGTACATACCAAAATTTGAATTTAAAATTGTTTTATAGTAAAGAATTACAAAAAACTTTTGGCATTCTGAATACATTTCATTTTTAACTTATGTATTATTGGTGAACAATTATACATACAAAATTGTTCAAAAACATTACGACACACAAACGTGTATTTTTAATGCTATGCACATATGTAGGTGCATTTAAAAGCTGTGGAAAAGTAAACTTAAAAAACTGTCAACAGTTTTAGTAAATAGTTAAAACAAGTTTTTTTATCTCTCGCTGATAAGCATCGTATAAAATTAGTCTGCAAAAAAGTCATTTTCGATGGCAAAATTTTTTATTTAGTAATTTTTTTATATATTTATTATATTTTTCACTTTGCGAATAATGTGTTTTCGACTTGACATTGTTACAACAAATTGAAAGACTTCAATTATGCATATTCGATTCTAATCCGATAATATAATGTTAAATTTTAGCCACTAAATTTAATTTTAAAAAAATAGTTTAATCCACTAGATCTAGTATTAATCGAATCCGGTGGAAATCTTTGGCACAAGACACATAAGTGCAACGCTGAGAAAAAGCCAAACTGCGACAAAAATGTTCCGTCGGATGCCATTTTGAAAGTCCCGGCTTTTTGCAACCCAGACATTACAGACGACAGAAGTTTGTTGCAAATTGTAAAAAGTGCGTCGAATGTTTGAAACTGGTTAAAAGTTGTTCCAACCTGCAATTTCTTTAAATTGTCACAAAAAACGGTTTAACGTTATCAATCCGATTGTTTTTCGTACAACCAAAAACGGACTGACAAAATATTTTTAATTTTAGCGACAAAATTTGACATCAAATTCAAGCAAAAAAACGTATAGTATCATGATGGCAATAAAAACTTATTACTTATGCTTTTTCCATGCAACGGAAACGTGGAATTCTAACGTTAAACTATGTAGCTACATACCACTTTAAGTTACTGAACTGTAAGCCAATGGAGTAGCTAGTCTTAATTTTGGAATTTATCGGTGATCAAAACATGATAGTCGGTAGCTTGGAAAATAATGTCTTTTAAATGCTATTCTGTAACTACCAAATTAACTGGTAAACACCCTATATTACATATGAAAGGTTTAACTCAAATTACATTACACAAAACATGTAAATAAATGATACTAATGATGTTAACTTAAAAGCATATGCTACATTAACACACAGCATGCAGTTAGGATTGCCTTATTTTGGAGCTATAATCGTAGCCTGGTTTCAACTCAAGGTAGATTTGATTCTGTGCATAACCCTGTCGCCTGTGCTCGATCACCTTATGGGCAGATGTAAAAATGAATACAAAAAAACTATGAACATAAAGCATGTGTAAATTACGTATGTACTATGTACTTCAGTGAATATTTAAAAAAAATCTCCGGAAAAGTGCTAAATGTTTCCTACCACCTGTGAAAGTGTTTGAGGACAAAGCAAACGTTTGCAATTTAGTATTTCTCAATAAGGAAGCTTCTGCACTTCCTATCATAAAGTGCAATGATATGAAATTAGCTAGGCTAAGGCAGTGCAGCTGTTTTTGGCAGCCCAGTCAGTTTGTGTATTTAAAAAAATATCCTGGCTTACACAAGAATTTCGCAATTTTTAACACCAGTTGTTGTCGAGACTTTTGTCGAAAACACTACAAAATGTCGACACAAAAAAATGTTGCATAACATAGAGAGAAGTCCATTTAAGGGGGTAATGTCGTTTTCGTGGTTTTTGACATTTCAGTGTAATTTTTGCGCCCACAGAACTCAAGCTAAAAACGGACTACGGCTTCGAAACTTTAACCATATTATCTTTAGGAAAATATCCCCACCCGTTTTTTTCCTTTTCTAAAAATAGTTTGTAGAGTCGGTGTTATGGGCTTTTGAAAATTTTAGAGAAAAGTCAAATTACGTGATTTTTGCACGAAAATGTCATTTTCTCAACGTAGAAACGACTTATCAACTATATCAAAAAAACGGGTGGGGATATTATGTCAGTGCATAACTGCAAAAAGTTTAGTAGTTGTTGGCTGATCTTGAGTTTCATAACTGTGGCGCAAAAATTAGTCAAAAAAACCGCTGATGGGGTGTATTCAAATGATAGGAGCAGTAAAATTGCAAAAGATAATCTGCTTTTAAATATGGTTTTTTAAAGCTAGAAGGTGTAAAAAATGTAAAAAAAGACCGCTCTAGTTTTTGTTGAGGTTAAGTGCAGTTATGGTAGTTTAAAAAAACACCTAAAAACGCAATTACCCCCTTAAGCGAAAATTTATTCCGCTAATTAAAACATCTTGATTTGTGCTGTGCAAAATGAAAGCGGCGAAAAGGATTTTTTTGCATTACATGAACTTTCGAGTGTACCCCGTTAACTAATAAATGCATCAATTGGAGTTAAATTTAAATTAATTAAACACAAAAATTTAATATCTATTGTCTAATAGATTAGAATTTTTAAATACTCATGCTGCTGATACTATCTGTCCAGGACTAACAACTATGCAATTCGGCTATTAATTGGCTAATCTTTCCGAATGCACGGACATATGTACATAGTTAACTCTAACTATAAAGCGACCCAAAATTACTTATTTTAGGCCATATTTCTGGTTTAAAAAAGTTTATAATCCAATTAAAACAGTATATTAAAACCTAAAGCTGACTGTTTAAATCTTCGGATTGACTTTGAGCTTCTGATTTAGTCAACAAATGTACATTAATGCACTCACCTAAGGTCTCACAAAAACAGTTGCACCACTTGGAAAACGAAACATGTGATTTCGTTACGAAAGAAATAGATTTTGACTATCAAGAGTACGGCGAGAAGTCGCAGAAGTCATGCCACTAAAATAAAGAAGTGGTACATCTATTTTGCCAGATTTTAAGACCAAGCGCTATTGTAGTTTATGTTCTTCCCGAGGAACATAAACAGAGGAGCAAAGTCTTTGACTGAGTTACATTTGTTGCTGTCTAGAAATGACAGAATGGTTTTAGGTCATTTATCACTAATATGCCAACAGCAGTTTTAAAATTCATTAATGTACCATCATTATATGATATAATGAGTTCCGGAAAACTAACTACAACATTTTTTATATTTATATAAATTTATTTTTATTTCATTCTCATTTCCCTAAATTCCATCACTTCTAAATAAAACATGAAATGAAAATATGAAATTTCATCTATTTTTTTGTTACGCCATAAAATTTAACCTACAAAAAAAGCTATTTCCGGTAAACATTTTCAGTGTTTTACAAATGAATTTCAATTTGTAACCGTTGACAACTTTTTAAACATGAAAAGGAAAACAAAGTTCGAATAAATTCAAGTCCAAATTCGGGCAAAAATGGTAAAAACCACAATATTCTGCGGCAAATTCTTAGTAAGTACATCAAAGGATGCTAATTTTTGAAAAGGAGACAAGGCGTTAATAAAATACAGGCAACAAGACACGTCAATTTTGTCAAAAACACTACCTAGGCTGGATTTCACCAGGGTAGTTTTTAAAAACCATTGTTTTACGTACGTTTTCATATAATTTGCACATAATTTCATTACGAATTATCGCCTGATTCGTTACGAATTTCATAAATTTTCTAAAACCAAGGTTTTTGCTCAGTTGAAATTTCAAACCTGCAGCATAGCAGGTTTTTATTTTACTGCAATTTTTCAACTGAGCAAAAACCATGGTTTTACAAAATCTACGAAATTCGTAACGAATCATGCGATATTTCGTAATGAAATTATGTGCAAATCATCTACACACGTACGTAAAACCATTCTTTTTAAAAACCACCGTGGTGAAATCCACGGTCAGGGCGGACTGCACAAGGATGGTTTTACGTATGTAGGTACATACGTTTTTATATGATTTGCACGTAATTTCATTACGAAATATCGCCTGATTCGGTACGAATTTTGAAGATTTTCTTAAACCATGGTTTTAGCGCAGTTGAAATTTCAAACCTGCAGCGCACAACAGGTCTCTGTTTTGCTAAAATTTCAGCTGAGCTAAATCCATGGTTTAAGAAAATTTACGAAATCCGTAACAAAGCAGGCGATAATGAAATTACGTGCAAATCATATGAAAACGTAACGTAAAACCATGGTTTAGTAAAAGCACCTTTGTGAAATTCACCCTAAAAGTTGACCAAGTCATTTCTCGTCAATGTCTGATCTTGTACTGTTTTACTTGAATTGCGAAAATTAAAATAGGCTCAGCCACCTAGCTGATTTTTGCATATTTAATTTATACAGCTCACAGAACCGTTCCAAAAGTTATATCAACTAGATTATACTCCAAGGTTATGTAAGCTTCAAAACTCCCCATGACACTACAAAAGTTTATCCAAACCTTATCACTTGCATTTATGTACTTGCCCATTTTGTGAGCTTATGTCATTGTTATGTCATAGAAGCTATTTCCGTAAATATAATCAAGTATAATCTATGTATAAGAGGACCACAAAAAACACTTGTCAAGTAGGTATACACTAAGGTTAAGGTAGGGCGAAAAAAATCAGAACATGGCAATTTTTAAAAAGTTACTGTCAAACCGGATCAGTGTTTTTTATTGAATATCGGGGAATTATTGTAAAAAAATATAAACCCGTAACTTAACACTGGTTTGTAAAAGCAGTGCGTTAATAGAATGACGAAAGGCTATGTACAATTTGGAGTATTTTTGACCGACTGTAACTGAATTGGAAGTGAAAATAGTTGCACGATAATTGCTGTAAAACTAGTAGTAAGAGTCTTTGTGAGTTCTAATTAGCATAGTTTTAAAGTTGTAAAATGTTGATATTACCTAAATGAGGTGCCATAAAAATAAAAATATGTTTTACGATACTCTAACAAGCTTTTCATTCTAAATGTACAACATGCCAGAGTAAGACTTTTGTTGAATAAGAAAAATAATGAGGCTATTCTTGAACATAAACAGATACATCCTTCTTAGACCTATCCATTGTGGTGTACTTGACGTGCATATCTCACTTATTAAGGCTCGATTCATACTTGAGTGGTACACACATATCCATTCCATATATTATTGACAAAACAACTAACACTAACACACTGACACTAACAACTAATTGTATGTTATTCAAAATTGTCAAAAAATCTCATACCCTAGATACAGCTACGCTTTAATTTCAGTTGATACAAATTTCGTTTTCGTTTTCGCTTTCGTTTTCGCTTTCGTTCAATTTCGTTTCGTTTTCGCTCTTTGCTTCGTTTTCGTTTTCGCTCGTTGTGTAAGTTGGCAGCTGAGGCGGTCTCAGCTGTCAAATTTATGGCGCTATGCTTCTTTAAAGTTTAGTATATTTATTTACGTAGCTGAGACTGAGAGCGGCAAACATAAATAGCAGAGCAATACTCAGGGCAGCAGAAAAAGACAGGCGCTCTCATCCATTAAAAACTAATCAAATCAAGTGTCTAGGCTTACAACTTTTGGGTCGCAATAGAAATTATTTGAGTTTCGTGCATTTCGTTTTCGTTTTCGCTTTCGATTTCGTTTTCGTTTCGTTTTCGTTCAATTTAGTTCAACTGAAATTAAAGCGTAGCTGTACCTACCTACCTATGTCGTATGTACATACTTCTGCTGTACTTCTACCTACATATTAAAAGGTAACTTTGAGCTAAGCAAAACGCGGCTTGAAGCAACTTTGTGACTGTTAATTAGAGTGGTCAGACGCAAAATGTATTAGCACATTCCATATCTAGCCAAGGTCATTAAGCACTATTGCTAAAGATGTTGGCATTTAATTCCCCAATCCTGACTGCACTATAATTATGATTACAGATCGTAACCATGCAGCCTATATGGAAACATATTTTTAGTTAGACAAGTTTCAAGTCCTGTTTATTTTGTCCCTGAAGATATACCTAGGAGCAAGGACAAATTTTGTATAGCTGTTGCGGAGCATAATTACAAAAGTATACCTACTAACTTTTTGCAAAATTGACCTGAGTCCAACTTAAAGTCAAGCAAAAATTTGGTCAGTTTTTGGTTCCTTCTAGAGAAGGAACTATTGTTTTGAAACCAACTCTGCATAGTGTCAAAGTGACACCAGCATGTTAGTCAGCGTATATGATTAACGTGTAAACTCAGCTTGGGAAGTCTTTTTTTTTGTAAACAAACTGTTTCCCAATTTTGCAGTTCATAATTATACAACCACATTATCAATGCAGTAAAATATGGCTTTATCGACGTTTTATAATTTCTAAAATTGTCTAAAATCGTACTTTCTCAAAAACTGTGCACGTGCTAAGCACATGACGGTCTAGCTAGACTTAATCATTCATGTCTCCTGGAACAGCGATGGTCTTTAAATGTGTTGTAGAAACGTGATAAAATTGCAGTTTCGATAAACATTAAATGAATTCAGCTTGATTAAAGTAAGGAACCGTGTCAAAAATGATGCTACTTTCAAAACGTGTACACGTTTTGAAAACACGATTTGCAAACGTGTAAATGCGAAAGCAAATCGTGTCATTTGATTGACACTGCTATTTAATGCAAAGCCAAATCATTCAAATTAATTGTCGGCTATCCTTGAAGAAATTTTATGTAAGTACGCATAAAACTTGTTACTTACTTACTTAGCGGTACACCTTATTGCATTATTCGGAGACATATATATGCGCGCGCGTGTTTGGGTGTGGGTGTGTGTATATAGCCGGTTAGCTCTTGGTCAATAATTTTTGATAGCGGTCATTAATTGAACATTAAGCGACAGCCGCAGTTAATCCCCAAACGTGTTTTCCTATTTTCAAACAGAGTTGGACACGGGGCGGGGTGCCCCGCGGGGCGGGGCGGGGCGGGGCGGGGCGGGGCGGGGCGGGGCAGAGGTCTTGCCCCGCGGGGATTTACGATTTTTTACTGACCGACTTATTTTTTGAATTTGTCGTGTTTTCTGTGCTACTCAAGCAGCAAAACATTCAAGCTATATTTTGACCGTTTTCTAAGGTACATATATGTCAGTTTAAATGGCAAAATTGCGAATACGTTTATGCTTGACATTCGTTAATAAAGGCTTGAATATTTAATGGTGAGGTCTAAGAAGTTGTCATATAGGCTAGGTACCTCAATGCGAAAGCGTTGTTTCTTATACATTTACTGGCGAGGGCGTCAGGGGGGTGTCATTCTAGTGGTGGGCAAACATGCTGCCTAGGAGCAAAAATGCTATTTTCCTGCAAGGGTCGCCCTTTGGTTTTTATTGCCCGGCCTAAAAAATTTCTGATACGTCTCCAATTGACCAAATTTGGCCTTAAATAAAAAAATTCCCCCAATTTCTTCTTGGGGCTGCCGCCTACCCCTGCGACTCTGTGGATTTCTATTCTTTGTTAATATTTTTCGTCAAAGCCTATGCATGTATACACGAGTACATTATGCTACATTTACTTGTGTAACACACTGTCTGATGTGACGTTACCATCTTTTGTTTTAATTTTTCTGTCGGAAAAATTTTCTGATACGTCTCCAGTTGACCAAATTCGGTCTAAAAATTGGAAAAAGCGCCATTTTTTTCTGGGGGCTACCGCCCTCAGACCCCAGCAACTTTGGGGTTTAGTATGTATCTTGCGTTTACAATGCGTGTGTAAGTACTAAAATCGTTAAAAACTTCACTTTAACTTCAAAAATGCTATCACTGAGTGAGCAAAAGAAGTGGACAAAGTGCGACCTCCCCCCCTTTTCAAAATCCTGGCTACGCCCCTGACGTAATACAAATGTGGAAATTGGTTTATGCAGAAATGGACACTCATACCTATATCACTTTTTTAGATACGTCATGAAAAAAACATGGGTAGAATGTAGACATGGGGAAAGTTTGGCTTCTGGAAGTTGCCGCTATCGACCAACCGAATTAATGGGTTTTTGTTAGTGAATTGAACGAAATCACATTTTGAGATGTGAACCACATCTTCACAAAGTGCAACAAATTTTTGCTTCTGGGGGCCGCGCCCCTCGACATCCGCAAGCTGCAACATGTATACCTATATGCTGACTGCTGAGGAAAGAAGTTCCGAGGTTCGACCCCCTTTGGAAAATTCTAGTACTACCCCAGGCTACCTAGTTTTGAGAGTAATAATCTGCACCTCTTATCATACTAGATCGATTTGAATGAGTGAAATATTGACTGAACGACTTAGCAAAAAAATTAAAATCTGCGGGGTGCCCCGCCCCGCGGGGCGGGGCGGGGCGGGGCGGGGCAAGATCCCCGCGGGGCGGGGCGGGGCGGGGCAGCGAAAATCCGCCCCGCGTCCAACTGTGTTTTCAAATCGTGTATTTTCTAGCAAAAACACGATTTGAAACGTGTCATTTCAAATGTGTTATACGTTTGGATTTTTGACACGGTTCCTAAGTAAAATGATGAAAAAAAACTTAAATGCAAGCGTTCAGCTTTGCTTTGCTCATCGTTTAAGAAACAGCTTATGTAACTTCCAATCATGACAGCGAAGCCGAGTGGTCTAAGGCGCTGTTTAAGATGATGAGAATGGTACGTTCGATGGATCGATTCCCGTAAACATTTTTTCTTTGACAGTAATTTTATTTTATTAGTTCAATTCAAATTGACCGACTGCTGCTGAGTGACGTATGTACGTATATAATTATCGAGTCTGACATGCTTTCCTTAGTCGTATTACTGCCATTATAGTTAAGGGTTTTCATATGGCTATGGTGGGGTAATTTTACTCCGCAAAGGAACCTTGCCCCCTTTGGGGCCTACTTGTTTGGATTTGCTCAAAGACAAAATCACAGGGACACAGACAAGGACGAGTATGCATCGAACTTAAGATAAATGTGCAAATTCTGTTACTGGCTTACGGACAATCTTCTGGTATCTTTAAGGGGGTCATCAGAAAAGAACAAGCAACAGTTTGCTGCAAAAGAAAAACAGTACGGATTTTACAGTAGTTTGTCATATTTGACAAAAAACCCGTTGCGAGCTCATTTTCTATTCTATGTGGCTGAGTAAATGCAGTGTATGCAAGCATTAACTTGAATAACTTTTTTTAGGGTCCTCATAAATTGGTTTCAAAGTTTTAAACCAAATATTGCTCTCGTTTACAGAATATATATTTTTCAAACTTAGCAAAGTGTTCCGTGCCGGATTTATTTGGATGGGAAATGTGAATCAAAACCGCAAAGCAAACTACCGCTCTAAAACACTGTAACATGTAGCAAACACAGTGTCGTCATTATGTAGAATATTATGTACTCCTATTAGGTACTCTTGCTACGGTGTAAAAAGAAAATAGGAAGGGACATAGATAAGGACAATGTTCTACAATTCTACATACCAGCTATTTTACACCTTTGACCAAATCGTTTTGTCTAACTGTTTGTAGTGTTTGTGACCGGCCGGAATTTTCGGCCGAACGGCCGGTTAAAAACACCGGCCGGCCAGCCAGATTCAACCGACTGACAAAATTAGGCCGGCATAACAATCCGGCAGGCAAAGTTTATGCCAAAATGACACTCTGGACTTGGATCAATTGATTTTATCCAAAAATTCGGCCTCACGGGCCGACCGGCCGAACTTCTCCGCCGGCCGGCCGCCGGCCGGAGAGTTTCGCGGCCGGTCACAAACACACATGGTTTTAACTCAGATGAAATTTCAGCAAAATAGAGACCTGCTGTGCTGCAGGTTTGAAATTTCAACTGAGCTAAAACCATGGTTTAAGAAAATTTAGGAAATTCGTAACGAATGAGGCGATACTTCGTAATGAACTTATGTGCAAATCATATAAAAAACGAACGTAAAACCATGGTTTAGTAAAACCACGTTTGTGAAATCCACCCTAACTGTTTGCATCTGACCTAGACTTGACGTCACTTTTTTTTGGGCAAAAAATTGTCCGAATTGTTTATGTAATTTTTTTGAAACTGCTTAAGAACAAATAGATAGAGACAAGAATAAGGACGATAAAGAACCAGGCATAAGGCTAAAGGGAGATTCTTTTTGAAAGTAAAAGTTTTATACATAGATCATAACTGATGTTTTTGCATCGAACAATATCAATAATATTGTATTCGTGTTTGTGTAAACAAATTGGCAAGCAAATAATTATCACACTGATTTGCATAGCTACTGATATGACTGGAATGACATGTTTACATGTGTAATGTGATAGGCTATTCAGTGCCCTTCCATTCCAATTCAACTCCTTCTCACACAGCACGAACACACACGCAAACAAATGCACGTTAACCGTTCGCCTATGCAAGGCCTGCACAACATTGTATCATGATATGTAGACACACGCACACACACCTATAGTTTATCTTATCACACAGCCTAGTGTTTTCGTACTAGGGTCATCATAAGGACCTGTTGCGGTGTGCCGCAACAGGAACAAGCAAAAGTTTACTGCAAAAGTAAGCCAGCGAGTGAGCAGGGTGAACGTTTGACAACATTAGACCTGTTGCGCAGTAAAATCTAACCGCAAACAAAAGTAAATTTTAACAATTTTAATAGTGCATCATTGGAAGAATATATTATGACACTGCCTGAATTTGAGTCCCTTGTTTTAACTAATCTTGTGCAGTGCACGTCGGTAATTGTAAAAACGCAAAATTTCAAGTCACTCCCGCACGCAGAGCAGAGTCCCAAACTGCAGTCGATTTTCTGCTATTTGAGCACATATTTTTGCTTTCTAGGCGGCGCAGCTTTGGGCAAAATTAGCAGTATTTTCAACAGAAGGAGTCATTATGTGCAGTTAGTTTAATTTAAATGAAAATTTAATGGTCACAGAAAGGAAAAACCCGTTTTAATTAAATTACTCATCTGAAATAAAAATTTGAAAAATCATAACGAAGGTTTGAATGTCCAAAAGTAGACCATTGAAAGTTTCTAGATAGGCAAGATCGAGTTAAGCTATTTTTCACAAAAGTTTGATTTAGAAACACAAAAACTTAAAACAAATATATACGATCGGTGAGTTGAACCAGGGACCTTTCGCACCCGAAGCGAGAATCATACCGCTAGGCCACTGAGATACACACAAAGATTTTAAATACGATTAACTGAAACAAAATCTCTGTATACCGTCCTTCCTTCCACTACTAAGTATTCACATATGTAAGTAGTAGGTATTGTTTTACATAATATTTTACAAGCAGTAAGATCTGAAGAAGAAACTAACAAATAGGTATATCTTAGCGGTTTTCTGTTTTGATATTTGTATAACTAAGATCTTCGATAGTCATGGCCGGTTTGCTCAGATGGTAGTGCGTTAGCATTTACTGAGCATCTGATTTCAAGTCAGAAGTTTGGATGTTCGAAACCCCACCGGTTCCCAGCTTTTGCATTCTGAGTATTTACAGTTGCTGTTCTTCAATTTGCGTCTTTTCGTTAGCCAACATTGAGCCTACCCTGCCTTTCTAGTGTAAGTTAACGTAGGAAATTACACAGGTTCCAGTGTTAGGGCAGGTTTTCTAGTGTTATTTAACACTGGAAATTCGACCTACCCAAAATTAAAGGTAAGTTTCTCTTTGCACAAATTCTGCAAATTCTATACAAACCAAGTATAAAGTACCTGTTGCGCTGTGGCGCAACAGGAAAAAGAAGATGCCTAACCCTAAGCCTTAGCCTAAGCCTAAGCCTGAAGCCTAAATAAATAAGGCAAACCTGAAAATGTGCAGCTGTCACAGCTGTCATACAACAGGTGCAAAAAATCTTCCAAAGTTCCGATCACCCACTTCAAGAATTAAAGATTAACAGGATAATAAGAAAGGAATGGGCAACGAACAAAGTACAGATTACAGAATCAGGCTTTAACACAAATTATTCTGCTATTAGTTGGTATGTACATATGTACATTATCTTTGTTTTTGACCTAAGTAGCTGCTTATTTTTGACAGATAAAGGTTCCAATAAGATATATCCTCATTTGGCATAACCATTACGGAAGATTTGATATCAGATTCATAAAGGATATGCTAATCTTTCTGGAACTTTCGGTTCAGATTGAAAGGTGTTGGCTTCAGCAGATGAATTTGAGTTTAGATTACAGTGTCGGTTAAAATTTGGAATGAAGTGTTTGCCGGGATATTCCACCTAAGCCATCTGAAACTGACAGTTTTCTTCGTCTCTGTTATGTAATTCTACAGCCTATTTGACCTTGAAAACAGCACAGTCCTGGGTAGCCTTTATCGATAACTAAAGTAGTGATGTTAAAGTTGCCTTGTGAGTTTCAGTTTAAGTTTCAGTTTCAGCTCCTAATTTCGTTTCAGTTTCAGCTGTAGTTTCAGCTCCGGAACAAATTTGTTTCAGTTTCAGTTTCAGTTTAAGTTTCAGTTCTGCTTTAGTTTCAGTTTCAGCTGAAGTTTCAGCTCCGAGATTGATTTAGTTTCAGTTTCAGTTCCAAAAGCATTTAGTTTCAGTCAGTTTCAGTTTCAGTTTTGTTATATTTTGCGTTAGCTACACATTTTTACTTATTCTAGACGGTCGCCGGAGCAGCCCTACTAAATCCCAAGCGTACATTAATAAACCTGGACTTACATACATAATATATGTTCAACTGCTATTCGTCGGCGTAGGCTACCTAGTGCTTGTGACCGGCCGCGTAAGCCGCCGGCCTGGCCGGCCCGTGAAAGCCGCCGGACGGCCGGCCGGAGCGGCCGAATTTACGGACAAAACCAATTTATCCAAATCCCAGTCATTTTGGCATAACTTAGCCTGCTAAATTGTTATATAGGGTAAAACCGCCTATTAAGGGCCCACAAAATTCCACGCCGCTTTCTATGTAACGGAAGTGTCTCTTTTAGGGCCACACCATAACTGAATAAGGGCCACGAAGCCGCAATTGGGGCCGCCCTCAAAATAACTTAATAAGGGCCACCTTGGCACCCATTTTTTAATGTTTTAAGTGGTAATTTAGCCGCTATATTCAACATTCTAGTTGCTCATTGAAAAATTTAGTTGCCAATTTTAAAGAATATGGGTTGAGTAAAACTTCTATGGATTGCATTACATTTTGTTGATTTTTCAATGTTATCTTTCGACGGAGTGGAGCAACGTCGTTGCCTATTTTTTTGCTTCACATAGGAGGGGGTGGGGGTATCCCCCGTTCAGACCGAAGGCACCCCCCTTAACCCTCTACCCGTCTCTGATGGCCCAAAAGTGCACCAATAATAATCGCCGTATGCTCCCATGCATCTTTATTTATGAGACACCCTTTTTGCGTCATAAGCTTCCAGACACTCTGGGGGGAGGCTGGAGCCCTTGTTTGGGTGGCGGGTGAACTTGCTCAAACTTAAACAGTCTCATGTATGATAATGCCCCTTTTATGTAACCTAAGGTATAGTGTCCCTTCTATGTACTGGCCTAATGTGTTGACCCTTGACCCAGTAATCTGCTAATTGCGGAGTGCAGACCCTAGTAGATGGCACACGATATATATTCTGCGTGGAAATTTCATGCAGTACTGTCTGAAAAAAAGTTACCATTCGTCCGCGCAGGGGTGGACGCGGGTCAGATTTTTTGACCCGCGATCCAACCCAACCCGCGGCTCGACACTCGTGGGTAACCCGCGACCCAACCCGCACCGTAAAACCCGACACGCGACCCACTTTGACCCATCACTCGGCGTAGCCCGGATTTTAATAAGGGGGGGTCGCACCTTGTCTACTTTTTGGTCACTCACTATTGGGTTGTTCGGGGGCGTCAGCCACCAGAATCCTTTTATTTTTACACTTATTGGCGAAGTGGCTTACATAACAAAATGTAAATATGGTCATTGAAATGAAATTAACTCACTGTTGTGGGGGCCTGGGCCTGAGCGCCGCAGCCTCCAGATAAAATAGAGGTTTTTCACTTTTTGGACAAATTTAGTCAACTGGAGACGTACCTATCGAAATTTTTTTCCGACAGGAAAATTGAAAACAAAAAATGGGAACTTCATATCAGACAGTATACATATTACACAAGTAAACGCAGCATAATGCACTCTTGTAGGCAGGCATGATGAAAGTTAATAACAATGAATAGTAAACCACAGAGTGTGCAGGGGTCTGGGGGCGGAAAGCCCCCAGGAAAAAATTTGGGAATTTTTTAATTTCTAGGCCAATTTTGTCAGTAGTAGTGGTTTTTCCAGTTGAAGTGGGTACCCGCGGGGTTAGGGGGAAGGGGAATGTATTCATTGTACATATTTAACTGTACATATGGACCCTAACTTAACTTTTTGAAGGGATCGCCGCCTTGAACTCGAAGAATCAAAATTTTCAGATTGGGTAGTCCCAGCAGGGCTCTGATGTGTTTTAACTGAGGGGGGCGCTCCCCGCGCCCCGCTCCGCAACACCGTAGCCTTGAACCTATAGCACATAGGGGGGTTTCCCCCTTCAGTTGAGTAATGAGTTTTAAAATCAGGGTGAGGTACCCCCAAAAACCCCTCAAAACCATCGGAAAAAGGGCTATTTTGCGCTCCACATTTGACGCACGCCCTAAGGCATAATAGGGAGAGTATCATACTCTTCCTAATATGTAATCTTGGTGTGACTCAAATTCAAACTTGCAATAGTGCGGACGGTCTGTTTACAAGCATTGCACACTATTGGACAACATGCGTTTACCCTTGTAGCCAGCATAAAGGTAATGGGGGCCTGCGGACGGGAACCCGAAAGTCGTCGGCTCTTTTAGATTGAAAAATGGAAATCTTTTGTCTTCTACGTCACTTCGATATCTAGGGGGGCATTTAGACATCTAGAACTCAGAAGTCACCTATGCTACGGGTTACGGGAGAATATAAATACTCGTTCAACGTAGTTTTTAATTTTCAGTCTTAAAAATCTTGCTTTTTTAACAAAGTGCTCAATAAAAAAGTAGACACAACTTAAAAAATGCACACAACAATCTGCTAATGAACACTAAACATTAAACAATAAACATTGAAAAGTGATATATTAAGTTATCAACAGACCAGTAAGAGCTAAAACTTCCACTTTTTCGGAAATTATACGCATAAAAACACGGAAGCATAAATTAGACGTTTTTTGATTATAAATTTAACATATAAACGGCCCTAATTCAGTTATTTTCTAGGTGGCCCTAATTTAGTTATTGTGGCCCTAATTGGGATACTGTGGGGCCCTTATTGCGGTATCATTGAAAATTTCTACTGGGGTAAAACCGCCTATTAAGGGCCCACAAAATTCCACGCCGCTTTCTATGTAACGGAAGTGTCTCTTTTAGGGCCACACCATAACTGAATAAGGGCCACAAAGCCACAATGCGGGCCATCCTCAAAATAACTCAATAAGGGCCACCTTTTAGTTTTTTAAAAATTTTAAATTTTAAAAAATATACATTTTTCAAAGTTTGGGGTCAAGAAAAGTCTATCGGTACAAAAATAACAAAATCGGCTTAGTGAATTTCAAATTCCGGACCGCGCGGAAATAACGGAAAGACCCAAATTACATATTGTAAGTACTGTTATCTACAAATAACTGTGATTAATATTTCCTCACGTATATTGACACTCAGCCTTCACAATGTAGCCCCCACCCAACCCTTTCCACCCCACGACCCATCCCCGTGTATGTTCATGTCTTTTTGATGTAGTGGAATAAAGCACTGCGCTACTGGCCCTCTTATCTAATCGACTAACAACTGACCCTGCCAGTTGCCACGCGATTTTCTGCGCAAATATATACATAGGGCACTGTGCGAAAATTTCTCCCGTTCATCAGCTTACGACAATTTTCATATTTCGGGAAAAAGTGGGTGCCGAGTTGCGAAAGCCGTGTAAGGTTCACCCGCACTACACGGCGACCTCCCCTTATCGTACTGATTTTGACCCCCCTCTTCCGAAACGGACGCAACTTTTAAAATTTTTTGGCCCAAGTGTAGTGTCCTACACTGTTAACTTTGTTGCAAATTTGCCAACTTGGCCAACTAAGTTGGCAAGTCAACTTGGCCAACTTGAACAACTTAAGTTGGCCAAATCAACTTGGCCAACTTAAGTTGGCCAACTTGAACATCCGATACTTTGACTATTTGAAATCAAGTTCAAATCCTCTCGTTAATTTTTTCAAGTTAGTTAGTCAGTTAATGAAAATGAAAATTTAAAATGTAAACTTCGAGATTTGAACTTGACTTTAATTCAAATAGTGAAAGTATCGGATGTTCAAGTTAAGTTGGCCAACTGAACTTGGCCAAGTTAGCCATTGAAGTTGGCCAAGTTGGCCAAGTCAGCTGGCCAACTTGACCATTTCTAATAGCACAAGACCAGGACGGTGTGCCCCCGGATGTGCCCTCAAAATTTTTTAAAATAATTTTTAATGTCATTTCACATTCATTTATTTCTCATCATCCCACATTTAGTCAGAGCAGTTAACAATTCTTCGAAACAAAACTAACTAGCTATGTATATACATCAACTGATTAAGTTGGCCAAATCCGGCCATGTAGGACACTACACTTGGGTCATTTTCGGCAAAAATTTTACAACTTTTGACAATTCTTGACCGAATTAAGAAAAAAAATAGCTTAAATTACATCAAAGATACTCATTTTTCAAGTGCCAAGTGCAAAAATACATGTTTAAATGCTATGTAAAATACACTGACCAAAAAGATTTTGGCCAAAAATTTCGTTCATGCCTGGACCCTGCCCCCTTTTTTATCCTTGGCGGCCCGGACTCCCCTCCCTTCCCTGGGAGCGAATTTTTGGGGGGGTTTTCTCCCATCCCCCTAAACAACTTGTGTGCCCCCCACAGATTTTGAGATTTCGGGACAAGCCCCCTCAGATTTGACCCACTGGGAGTCACGCCCGCCTTCTTGTAGTCGAAAAAATGCTGCAAGAACTCCGCAGATCTCTCTAAAAATGCTTCAAAATGAGCAAGCAAAAAGCAAAAAAATTGCGAAAAGCATCAAATTTTGCAAAAGTTGCACTTTTTTATAAAAAATTGGAAATTT
Source organism: Trissonchulus sp. WLG1_4 (assembly GCA_030248245.1). Taxonomy (NCBI): domain Eukaryota; kingdom Metazoa; phylum Nematoda; class Enoplea; order Enoplida; family Ironidae; genus Trissonchulus; species Trissonchulus sp. WLG1_4. The sequence goes on along the minus strand of JASANF010003842.1, from coordinate 15,730 downwards.
TTGCGTTTTTGCAAGTTCAAGTGAATCTAATGTCGGGACAAGCCCCCCTGAAATTTCGCAAAATCCGAAATTTATGGCCAATTTAAACTTTCAGTGACCATGATCAACAACAGCACCAAAAAACGCTGAGTTTTCAAAAAAATCCAGAAGTTGTCTAGCTACCGGGAAAACAGACCCTGATTGTTATCTATGTATGTTAAACATGGCTTTCACACTTTTGGTCTTAAAAGTCTTGTTTTCAAAGAAGTACTCAAAAAATAAGTATAAGTATAACAATGTAATATAGTAATATATAATAAGTATAACAATGTACTAAAGAACAATGAAGACTAAATATTAAAAAGTGATATAATAAGTTATCAACAAACAATGCTCACCAGTAAGATCAAAAAGCTCCCCTTTTTCCCAACCGCATAATTACACATCTGTAGATGGTAAATTTAACGTATTTAAGGCCCTAATTTAGTTATTTTCTAGGTGGCCCTAATTCAGTTATTGTGGCCCTAATTGGGATACAGTGGGGCCCTTATTGCGGTATCGTGCATAATTTCTACTGACTTCGAGTTGATCGACATAAAAAAAATCAAAAGTCAGTTTTAGCAAAAAACTTTGACGTGGCAATATTCTCCAGAAGCTACTCTATCGATTGATATAAAACTTTTCTGAAGTTTAACGCAAAAAATACAAATTCAACGTTCTTGAAGTTTTGGTTTGAAAACGGCCATATCGTAAAAGTTACTAAAATTTTGACCAGTGTGACTTTGAAGGTTACTATTTCCACGTATCCTTCACCAATCATAGTGATCTTGTGCTCAAAATGTGGCGTTTGTAATGTTTTATCCAATGAAAAACAAGCACGTGACCAAAACCGTACCAGGAAATTGGACTAAAACGAAAATCAGTCTGGTGGCCCTTATTGTGGTAGTGGCCCCTATTAGGCGGTTTTACCCTGACTTCGAGTTGATCGACATAACAAAATTTAATAATAAGTTTTATTAAAAACGTTTGACGTGGCAATGTTCGCCAGAAACTGCTCTATCGATTGATATAAAACTTTTTGCAAGTTAAACGAAAAAAATACGAATTCAAAGGTCTCAAAGTTTTGGTTTGTAAACGGCCAGATCGAAAAGTTACTAAAATTTAGACAAGTGTGACTTTGAACGTGAGTATTTTCCTGAATTCTTCACCAATAATAGTGATCTTGTGCTCAAAAGGTGGTGTTTTTAGTGCTTTATCCAATGAAAAACAAGCACGTGACCGAAACCGTACCAGGAAATTGGACTGGACCGAAAATCAGTGTGGTGGCCCTTATTGTGGTAGTGGCCCTTATTAGGCGGTTTTACCCTATGCCGGCCAGTCAGTCATTTTGCCAGTCGGTGGATTCTAACCGGCGACCGGCCGGCCGATTTTGACCGGCCGGCTAGGCGGCTGGTTTTAGCAGGGCGGCTGGTTTTAGCCGGCCGGCCGGCTTTTACCGGCTGGCCGGCCGGTGCCGGCTTTTTTCGGCCGGCCGGAGCGTCGGGTCGGCCGGCGGGCGGCCGACCGAAAATTCAGGCCGGTCAAAAACACTAAGTAACCCTCATTGTTACGTCTCAGAAAATGCGCACTTTGTTGCATGCCTCCATAATCATGGCATGAATACCTAAATTTTCAAAAAAAGTCAATTTGTTAACCAAGTTTGACCAGAAATTGCTTAACCCTGAGACAAAAATAAACAGGCGATTTCATTACGAAAAGAACGAATCGCAAGCATCCAGAGTACCGCCTGGTCACAAAAATCACGCCACCTGTGTTGTCTCAGGGTTCAGCAGTTTTTGGTTAGACTTTAGCTAAGGCCAATTTACATATTCCTAAAATGGATTAGCGCACCAGACTCGTTTGTCTGGTTTCATTGAGGGTAACGACACCGTGTATGAAGCCAGACAATCTTTTATGGCTAATAATAATTCACTCACTGCCCCTCGTAGAAACCATATCAAATTTATCTCAACTTTACCATAAGTTAGGTTTTAAAGCACACAAATTTCTAGCTAATCAAAAGGAAAATGGCATAAAGTCAACGAAACGTTTTTAAACCACAGAAACTTAACGGAACAGTTTTTCAAGCAATAAAATCTAAAGAATTGTGGCATGAGTTTATTGCTCAGCCAAAATCATGAGTCCATGCTATAGTCTCCTTTTCTAGAAGCTCTTTGTTGACCAATCCGAAATCCGTTCAGCAAGCAATCTAATAATAACGGGATAAACCCAGGGGTGGACGCGGGTCGTGGGTACCCGCGGGTACCCGCGGGTACCCGCGGGTTGGGTTGGGTTGGGTCGGAAAATTTGAGCCGTGGGTCGACCCGCGGGTGCCCACTTGAGGCTGCGCGGGTCGAAAAAAAATTTTCCGACCCGCGTAAATTGGACCCTGAAGAAATTGTCGACAAGGGTCCCCCTTGGTTTTTATAGTCCTGCCAAAAAAATTTCTGATACGTCTCCAATTGACAAAATTTGGCCTAAAAATTGATATATTCTAAAAAATTTTTCCTGGGAGCTGCCGCCCCCAGACCCCTGTTAACTATATGGCTTACCATTCCTTGTTGTTAACTTTCATGAAAGCTTATATAAGTTGTGTAATATACTGTTTGATATGAAATTCCCATCTTTTGCTTTAATTTACCTGTCGGAAAATTTTTTTGACCACGTCTCCAGTTGACCAAATTTGTCCAAAAAAATAGAAAAAAACTCCATTTTTTTCTGGGGGCTGCCGCCCCCAGACCCCCACAACAGTTAGTTTATTTACTTTAAACGACCAAATTAACCTTTTGTCATGTAAGCCACTTCGCCAATAAGTGTAAAAATAATTGGATTCTGGGGGCTGAGCTCCAACCCCGCAATAGTGAGTTGAAATAAGTCAGCAAGGACAAGGTACGACCCCCCCCTTTTCAAAATCCTGGCTACACGCCTCTGTATACTGTATACGTTATGGTTACAGAATGGTGGGTCAAGGTGGGTCACGGGTCGGGTTTTACGGCGCGGGTTGGGTCGCGGGTTACCCACGAGTGTCGAGCCGTGGGTTGGGTTGGGTCGCGGGTCGAAAATTTCGACCCGCGTCCACCCCTGGATAAACCACCTAACCCCTAGCATTATCTATCGGCTACAGTTGTGTAAACTTCTGTGTAAAACGGACAAACAATCAAAAATTAATACAGCTTCAGCCAAGTAAAAAGCAGAATCCCTCCCGAAGAGTCGAAATGTAACGTTGACACTTTTGTCCCTAAGGGTTGATTCATACTTGGGTTGGGCATACGGACACACGGCGTAGGGCACACGGACAGCCAGTTTTGTCCGTTATTTCAATTCATACTTTTAACGCAAACTGACATCGGATGTACGGGCATACGGACGAAGATTCAATTCATACTTTTGAGCCGATGTCCTTTTGTCAGTATGTCCTAGAATGTGGGCTTAGTTTTAACTGAATTTAACTGCCGGACCTAGGGACAAAGTGATGAATGATGACAAGTATGAATCGACCTAAGCCAGTAACTCGACCTTTTCATGTAAAATTTTAATACAAACTTTAACAGTAACAGAACAATATACAGAAAACTGTACATACAGTAGTCATACATGTATGAGGGGGCGGGATGGGGGGACCCCTTCCAAAATCGAGGGGCCAGGGGGGAGGGTACCCAAAATTTGGGCAAAATTTACAACAATTAAGTGGGGGGCTACCCAGATCAAAAATCAAAGTTCTCCAATTTTGCTAATTTCCACATATGTTACTCCCCCAAGGCCCCAAGGCACCTCTACCTCAGATATGAACAATTAAGCTTGAAGGTGCACTTTTCGGTTCAGTGCGTTGGTCAGTGTATTTACATAGGCAAAAGTACGCAAAAAAACCTAAAAGTAGCCCTTACTTGGGCAGTTCTAGCACAAACCACATCAAGTTAGTCAGGCTGAAATTTGGCAAAGTAGTAGCCCGCATGTAAGCGCAAAATCGTATGATCCGGATTTTTGATATATATGTATTTTCAAATCTAAAATGTGAAAAAAATGGCCTTTTTTCTGGCACGTTAAATTTGAGTGATTTTACATTTGGCGTCATTGCTCACGCCATGGCAAAAATTTACAAAAAATGGATCACAGAGGTTGAGATATGACGTTAGGCTATCGAATCATGTAAAAATCAGCTTCGTCAGTGTTAACAAAAATTTCGAGTAAAGGAGCGCTTTGTGAGCACAAAAAAACTTTTTTGCGCCTATGATTTACACGTAAAATTGAATTTTTGAGAGCCCCTAGTAAAAAATTGGCAAAAGCACTGGTTCCAGTTTGTTACATCTGCGATGCGCCTTCCCTGGGGCTACATTGTGTGCAAATTTGAAGCGAATCGGAGAACCAAAAATTTTCACTTATACAGGTAGCCCCCCGCCTTAATGACACTTTTTTGGGAAAATTTTACAAAACTTAGGGTAATTTTGGTCGATCAGGGGACATGCCCCAAAAACTTCGACCCCGTTACATGTATGACAGTACTAATACAGAACCCGAGTCTACGGTTGAACGGTACAGCCCAGGCAATAAATCAGACAATATTTCTGAGTCCATGTCTCAGCAGGTAGTCTCTGTGTTGCTGACTAAGACAGGGATTGGCGCAGTCCCAGGCCGTGGGAACAGACAGCTCGTGGGAACCAGTGATTTGTCCCTGGTGGCGCCAGGCTGTCTGGGAGCTGTCGTCAGTCAGTCTGTCCACAATTCCTCCCACGGCTGCCTGGCCCCCCCTCAGAATGTCGCGCAGCTGTTGGGGCACAAGGGTGGAGTCAAGATCGGGGCGGGGGGGCGGGGCTACGCCTGCTGCTCCACTGCTATTGGCTGTTGACATTTCTGCAACAATCATTTTGTACTCAAAACATTAGGTTATTGAAATACCGTAAGTAGATTAATCCACTTAATACTTAATCATAACTCTAACGATTAATTAATAATTCTGTGTAAATAATAAACCATAACCAAAAAACCATACAAAACACAAAAAAATTCATCAAACTAAAGGCCTGTTCAGAAATACCTAACGGGATTAGATTAACTGATAATCGAACCCGGGCCGCCTGCTTCGAAGTCAAGCATGCTAACCACTACACCACAGCCCCCGAGTCTCATAGGCCCTAATTCTCATTTACAACATATGCAATTAACACGGAGAAGTAACTGTGTCCAGGTTATTGGAGTTAATCTAATCTAGTTCACCTGAACAACCCTCAACACTATAAGGCTGTGTGTTTCACAAAGGTGATTTTACGAAACCATGGTTCTACGTTCGTTTTGATTAGCACATAATATAAAAATCAGTTAAAATAAAATTTCAGCAAACCAGAGACTTTCTGTACTGCAGGCTTGAAAGTTCAACTGTGCCTAAAACCACACTTTGAGAAATTCGTGAGGAATGCGGCAACATTTCGCAATAAAAGTATGTGCAAATCATGCAAAACGTACGTAAAACCAAGGTCTAAACTCTGACCAGAAAATGCTGATCCGTGAGACAAAACAGGTGACGTAATTTTTGTGACTACTCGCTGTATATACTCTTGATGCTTGCAATGCGTTCTCATAATAAAATCGCGTGTTTCTTTTCATTTCAGTGTCCAGCAGCATTTGGTCAGACTTTAGTAAAACCACCTTTGTGAAATCCACCCTACAAGAGTACATAAAACCATGACTTAGCAAAACCACCTTTGTGAAATCCAACCCATTAAGATTACATCTTTTCTCTCTCTCTCACCCCTGAGTCTCTGTTTAGCAGCGTGCACAACGGCCTCAGTGGCGCCTCTGAGCCTGGCGTCGCCCACCGTCCCAGCCCCGTGCTCCTGCTCTCCGCGTCGCCCTCTTAACCTCTGACGCCTGAAACTGACAACCACTAAATCTGCACGCTCATTGGCTGATCCAGTTAGACGGGCAATCTGATAAGATAATTACTAATAGTAGTCTAAATTTAGCTGCTAGATCCATTTGACCTGAAAGTCACAAAACTTGTTTAACCTAAACTGAGTCCAAATAGATCCAGTGATCGGATCGAAGTAATCCAAATCCGTAATCTTAGATTCTTTGAAATATTAAATTTTATTTTTAAATCTTATTTTTTACAAATTTTTATAATTTAATAGTTTATAGTATTATAGCACACAGTGTTGTCTTCCTTTTGTGAATATAATATACTGCTGTAGTTTCACACAACATTAAAACGAACAAGCCAAGGGCACTGACCGCTGAATTTGTTGCACTTTTCGCATGATGGCCCTTTTTTCCGCTTCAATTTCTTCTTCCATATCTCTGAAAAAAGACTACAGTTTTGCAATACAGGATACCTAAAAACTATAACGTTGGCAAAAACTAACTCAGCTTTCACAATTAATAATTGTCCATTAATTTTTTATCTAAGTCCACAAGGTCCACAAAAAACTTTCAAATTATTATTAATTTTCAAATTAATTCAAAAATTCATAAAATCTGTGAAGTAGATAAAAATATAATAATTATTGTTTTGTAAAGTATTGTCAATTTTTAAGTTTTATGGTTGATCAGAGAAAGATGGACCTAAAATTTTTGCCAGACTAGACCATGTTTTATTTTTTATTTTATTTTTTTTTTTTTGTTTTTTTTTTTGTATTTTTTTTATTTTTTTTAATTAATTATTTGTATTTTTTTTTATTTTTATTATTGATTTTTTTTAAATAAATTTAAAATTATTTTTTAAATTTATAATATAATAATATTATATTTTTTTTTAAATATAAAAAAAATTTTTTGGGTGGATAATTTTATATTTTTTTTTTTTTTTTATTTTATTTAAAATTTTATAAAAATATTATAAAATTTATTTTTTTCTTTTTTTTTTTATTTTTTAATTAATTTTTTATTTTAAATTTTTTTTGTTTTTTCTGTGTTTGAGTTTGTGGTGTATGGTTTTTGTTTGATTGTGTGGTTTTTTTTTTTTTTTTTATTTTTTTTGGTTGTTTTTCTTTTTTGTGTTTTTATATAGAAATGTAGGGGGGGGGGGTGCGCGTGGGTTTTTTTTTTTTTTTTTTTTTTTTTTTTTTTTTTTTTTTTTTTTTTGGTTTTTTTGGTTTTTTTGTTTTTTTTTTTTTTTTTTTTATTTTTGGGTTTTGTTGGGTTTGTTTTTGTGTTTGTTTTTGTGGTTTTTGGTGGTTTTGTTTTTGGTTTTGTGGTTTTGTGTTTGTTTCGATAAATCGGGCCCAGGTCATAAAAAAAATTATTTCGTTGTAAATTTGTGTCATGGCGACTTTAATCTGTCGTCTCATTTTGGTCAGGAAAAAACTTTGTCTAAACAATGCCAGTAAGCAATTATACAGAACAATTCAACGCTTTAATTCAACAGTAGTTCTACATATACTACACCCAATCGACATAATATTATTGATGCCCGCTTCCCACTGGTTTAACGTAGAACATGATTTGAACATATTGCACATTCCCACTGCATAGGTTTAAGGTTTAACGATGCTGAAAAACTTATGAATAGAACCTTAAACCTTAAACCTGGAGTGGGAAGCGGGCATAAGCCAAGGCCGACTGGTGGACTGACTGAATCCTGGTGTCCTGTCTGCGAATGGTCTGTTGCCAGTTGTCTTGTTCCTGCATCAATATGCAAATGAGGTTGCGGATCTCGGCGGGGGTCATGAAGGAAAGGTCATTGGCCCGCACCTCCACCGGACCCAGGCCCCCCTTGGACAACTGCACCGCTGCCCCCGAACCTCGCAGGGATAGACACTCCACTTCGGGGGGGCCTGAAACCGCAACAGAAGAGGAGTTGATATGTTTCATCAAGAGTACATAATAGGAAGAGTATGACACTCTATTCTTATGCCTCAGGGATTGCGTCCAATGCGGAACGCAAAATAGCGCTTTTATTGAACGGTTTGAGGGGGAGCCTCCCCCCTCATTTCAAGACGCTACGAAGGGCCTATTATGTACTAAAATGTTATCACAATTTTCACGTCTATTACTACAAACAACAAAAAGTAAAAAATTTCAGCATTTCGTACATTTAAGAATTGAGTCACCAAACGTCGGGAGAAGCCCGTCCTAAAATTTAAAAAATATGAGACACCCCAAACCGAGATATCGTCGTTCCATAATGTGCAATAAATCGTAGCCCACATTTTCATTTTTTGTGTTATGGCCGTTTGAAAGTTGGTGGAAGGTATAGCAACCAAACCGTACTAAACAGACATTTTGCTCTGTACTATCCAAGTTGTAGGGCCAGAGTGTCAGTAAGTTGACGCATGTCCACAAGACTTTGTCAGTTACAATTTTTCGCTTCTCCTTTATGTGAGTAAAGAAAGAATCATACATTTGAAACCACCGAAAAACTAAAACCAACAATCTTCTAAAAAAATAAAAACTCACCAGATTTTGCAGTATCATTTGCATCTTTGGCTTTAGCCAAATTCGCACTAGCAGAAGTTGTAGTAGTAGTGTCCAAATTACTGTTGACAACGCTTGGATTTCGAGTCGACTTATTGCCCGTCACAAACGTCAGTGATTTCAGTCGCTCTAGGGCGCTCAGATTTCGTCTAACCGCATCCTCAGGTCGCCAAATTGTCGACTGCAAACTATTATTGTCGCCGCCGTTATTCTGACTGCCGGCGGCGTCGGCAATAATTTGCACATCCTCCACTCGACTCTCAATCACCATTAGATCCGGCTCCACATCTTGTGATTGTTGTGTTTTCTCGACGCCAGAATCCACCAAAATAATCTCATCATCCTCTTGTTGTCGCTCCAAACTCGGCGATCTCGGCAATTCGCCATCGTCCAATAGGATGTCAGCTGTGCGCTGATTGGTCGAGCCGCGTCGACCAATCAAAATCCGCCGCTGGTTACGGTCGATCTGGGCCAAAACCCCTGCTGCCGGACCGATGCAAATTTTCCTCGAGTCTCGATTCACGGCTACTGGAGTCCCCTCGGTCGATCCGACATCATCCCCAACCTCTCGAGTGGCCGACTCGAGTCGAGCTCTTTCAAAGTCGATCAGCAGGCGAGCGTGCTCGAGCTCAGACTGTGGTTGACTCAGGCTGGTGGGCAGATCCTCCCGGGGATCCGCCAAATCTACTGAGGGAGGTCGAGAGGTCGAGACTCGACGCACGGCGGATGAACGATGATGACTGCTACCGGTCGATTCTGAAACAATACGCAAAAAACTATCAGAAAGGTAATTCGCATATAGAGAACTATTCTTTGGCGTGTCCGTCCTCTCGGGTGCGGTGCTAATCTCCGTTACAAAGTCCTGGAGCGTCAGGGCTGCCACTTCTGGGTAATTACATCCGTGGAGGTGGGCCATCACCTTAAGGCAAAATGCCCTACACGAAGCCCTGTTACCTCACCCCAATCAGAAACTAAGGTAAACGTAACCCTAGCACATAAATTTCTTGATGATACAGCCCCTAAGGTGCGGTGCTAATCTCCCGTTTCTTGGCCCTGAACTATCAAGAGTAGGGAGGCAAGCCCGCAAAATTATTGCCCGACATGGATCCCTGTTACTTTCTAACACAGCTGCTGTAGTGCCCACTAACCAAACCCGTAGGGATGGACTGCTGGGTTTACGTGAACGAAAGGTGACCTGACCAAACTATGTTTCCTCTAACCCGATTTTGTGAACCTAGTCGGTGCTACTACAATAATTTTAATAAAATCCTATCACTCCTATCGAATAGAAAAGACTACTTAACCCCCTTCTTTCTTTGATATCAGCAAGTTTGAAACCAATCACAGTATCATCTTACTGGCATAACCCGCATGAGCGGTGACAATCTTCTCTCGGACAGGCAGTCTGAATTTGGGCCTGAGCTCCTCCCGGATGACCATGAGAGCCAGGCCCAAGCAGTTGCGTCCCATCTCCATCGGCCTGCGGTCAGGGTGCAGCATAAAGTCCAGCAGATTGTCCGTGTCCAGGGCCTCGCGACGACACCAGTCCAGCACCTAAAGCAAACCAAAGCCTAGTTCATGTCTTGTCCGTAACGGCGTTTCAGTTTGTCCCTAAAGGTGTCTCAGTCTGTCCCTAAAGATGTCTCAGTTTGTCGCAAAAGTGTCTCAGTTTATCCGTAACGGCGTTTCAGTTTGTCCCTAAAGGTTTCTTAGTCTGTCCCTTAGGTGTCTCAGTTTGTCCCTAAAGGTGTCTCTGTGACCGTAACACTGTATCTGGCACAAGTGGCAGACCGACTAGAAGTTACTAAACCTGAAGCCCGCTTCATGTCTTGTCCTTAAGGACATAGGCACAGGGACATGGACAAATTTCGGTCAGCTGCTGTGAAAAATTGACAAATGCGTCTGAGCTAATTATTTGTAACTTAACGGTCTAGAAGTGACCGTCATACGAAAAAAATTTGCATATATATTTGGCTATGCAGTTTTTTCTGAAATCGCTTAAGGACAATAATTAATATGATATGGGACAAGGACAAGGACAAATATGAACTAGGCTTAACCCAATCACCTCATGTTCCATCATGCCAATGCCCGGCCCGCGATTGGTGCCATTGGCGAATATCAACAGTTTCCGTCCGGTCTCCACCAGCTCTGGCTGCAGCTGCGGATTCTGCTTGAACTTGGCCCGACAGCCGCGCACCATCAGGGCGTACAGAACTCTGCAAAATATTCATTGCTCAGTTTGATGCCTAGATCACACATACGCAGACAATATGTATGAGGTGGGATGAAGGATGAAGGGGAGCCCCAAAAAATGGATACGCCGGGGGGGAGGGTCCCGAATGTGTGGGCAAAATTGGATAAAAATGACACTTTTTGCGAAAATATTCCAAAATCCGGCAAAAATTTGGGGGAATCAGGGGGGGGGGAGGGTGCCAAAAAACTGGCCCGACAGCCCCCCCCCCCCCTTAATTTTGACACCGTTACATGTATGTTAACAACTGGAGCATCGCTTAACTTTACAACAAAAAACAAAAAGTTTTTTACAAAATAATGAACAAACAAAAAGTTCAATGTCAAGCCAATTCAAAACGTTATAAGCTTAACGCTAAATCATGCTAAAATACCATCACAAACAAATTCGAAATAAAAAAACATCTGTAAACCCTCACGTACCGGTCATACCAATTGTCCAATTGCAAGCCAGTGATAAATCCATTGCGCAATGCTTGCGATTGCAATGTGCGTGCAGCGCGATAAAATGCAATCGGGTCGGTCAGATTGCTGAATTTGTCCGAATATAAGTTGAAATCGCGCAAAAAATGCGTCCAATAGTATTCTACCAGAGAGCCATAGCGTACTCCGTCAAGCTCAAACTTGGCCGCGTGGAAATCGCTTAGAGCTCCCTTTTTGAAAAAACAGTGCATTTCTAAAAGAAAACCAGAATAAAAATTGAAAAAGTCTTCGAGAAACTATTAAACATATATTTCGGAAAAAATTATATATCCCATACAAAAACATGATGAATGTTAATGTAATATGAAACGGAAACCGCAAAATGAAACCAGCAAACGTATAAATAAAGAAATGTGTCCCCTCTCCAACATACAATCGAAAAAATCGAGGGTTTAGCGAGGAGGGTCCCGAAAATGCTAGCAGAAGTATGTCAAATGGCACTTTTTTGCAAAATTTATTAGTTTCTTGGGGGCGGGGCCTTATCCAAAATTGGATTTAACGGATTAGATTTAAATTACTTTTGCTAATAACACAGCACAAAATGAAAATAGCCGGCTGAAAGTTTGCTCTACATGGCTTACATATCATATTATCTCGGTATGTGCCAAGTTTCAGTAAATTACGTTTAACTGACGCTGCGTTATTGACGAAATAATGTTAAATCTAATCCCGTAAATCCAATTTTGGACAAGACCCTTGGACAACCAGGCGGGAGAGGAACCTGAAAATTGTGCCAGATAATATCCCTCAAAATTCAAATAACGTTTATACATGTAGACCAACTTAATATCAAGTGAGTGACTGTTGGTTTTACCCTGAATGGGAGTCTTAGCCAGCACTTCATAAGCGTATTCCATGTTGTCCAGAGCGGCTGGTTCTTCGGTCTCTTCCAAATCCTCCTCCGCCTCCTCTGCTTCCGCTTCTCCCTCGGCGTCCGTTGCCGCCTGCGGCTGTGGCTGACCCATGTCCGTTTCGCCGGTACCTGCTGAGCCTAAAACAATGAAACATTTTTTTAAAAAATTGTCAATGTTTATTTTTTCAACAGTTAGGATAAACGAGGCAGAAAAGACCAGTGCCATTTTTCAGTTTTTTAGTACTTTAGTTTAGTTTTAGTTTAGTCTATACGAGTGTAAAAGACTGTGCATAAAAACGCCATTTCCTAAACGTCTGGGATTATCTACTTTCCATCTAGTCGAACTACATATTATGAACACAAACAATGTTTGAAAAATGACAAAACTATACCAGCTTCTGAGCTTTTTCGAAGTCGTTTCCCGTCAACACTGCCTGCTGTTGTACTGTCTTCGCCCTTGGGATAGTAGCTACCTAAAAAACAAAAAATATTTTTATACTAAAAATATTTAAAATAAAAATATAGCTAGCAGTAAATTAGTTATAATAAGATATTAATATCGCTTGCATATTGCAGCAAAATAGCCCATTCGCAACTTTGCGACGCAAAGTTAATGACAAATAGTTTATCAACAAACAGCAATAATTTTTTTCATTGGCAAAGCTAATGGCAAAAAAATAAACAACAAACACCTGTGTACAAAACAATCAAATGGGGATGTCGAATGTCGATCAAAGAAGCTTTGTTTCAAAAGTTTTAAAAAAGAAACCCAAAAAAACCCTAATCCTTTGCAACGCACGCAAATGATGTCTCAGCTCCATAAGCACGACCCCTGTGAGGTTGTGACCCAGTCTGAAGGGGGCGGAGGACGAGTCAGCCATCCAGTGCAGTACATGCGATGCCGTACAGCCTGAGCTGGTCATATAGGCGGTCAGTTCCCACCAGTCCAGACCCATGGACCGGATCAAATCCTGGCTATTGCAGCAGACGAGCACATTTTCACCGCTGGCCGCCAGAGACTCGCGTGCTGAGCCGCTCTGCGAGAGACGGGCCTCGTAGGCTTTTTTGAGCAGCGGATAGAAGCGGGGGATCAGGGATTCCTCGTTGAGACCTGAAGAAAAAAGCAGTCATAAGCCTAGTTCATAGTATTTGTCCTAAGGACAATGGGACAAGGACAAATTTTGGGCAGCTGCTGTGAAGTAAAATTGACACAAGCGTTTCGGCTATTTTTTGGCATACAATCTGCGAAGTGGGAGCCCTACGTTATCCAAGCGATTAGTTGGCTGATTTGGCCAGGCAGTTTTCTTGAAAACGCTTAAGGACAAACCGATAAGTATACGGACAAGGACGAGTATGAATCGGGCCTCTAGGGGGCTCTCTATGCCTGTCCCCAAGCCTACGCCTAATTTCAAAGACTCGCTAGCCTGATCCTGCTATAATAACCTCACTTTAGCAAAAATTTTGGATGAAATGCCATTTCTATGCAACCTTGCTCAAAACTCTTGGTTCACAAACACCTTTTTTGTGAACCCTAGCCATTGTGTCAGACAAAAAACCCATACCGAAACCCACCAATAGATTACACTACAGGCATTCAACACACACTTAAGGGGGTAATTGCGTTTTTAGGTGTTTTTTTAAAAAGCCATAGCTCAGCGTTTACAAATTCAAATCACAAGCGGTCTTTTGCATTAGGTAGAACAATATCTTTCCTAAATGTATGCCATGCCTTGAAATTTAACCTGTGATTTTCTTTCCAGTATAAGCGACTAAAGAAAGGTCCTTTCCAAAATAATAAAATTTTTTACAAAAGTTTGCGCCACAGCTCTGAATCATACGATTACCTGTTGGGGCTGAAAGTTGGTAAGGTTTTTGACATGTTTAAAATCCCCAGGCATGTCCCCCACTTTTTTAATAACTAGTCAATTTACTGAGAAAATAGCTGAAAGGCAAACGCACCGAAAATTTAAGATATTTTCTTGTAATTAAAACCCTCTAAAAATGTCCACAGGTGAAATTTCAAAAAAGTGAGAGACATGCCTGGGTATTTTGACCTTTACAATACTGTCCCAAAAATTTATACTCAGGCGTCACTTATAATTTGAGTACTGGTGGCGCAAAGTTTACATAGAAATCACAAAAACCTCGAAAACGCAACTACCACCTTAAGTCAACTAACCAGCCCGTTTTCGCATGTGTTGAATGAGATTACGGTAGTTTTTTCGGAGACTTCGAATGTCAGAAGACCGGAATAGCTTTTCTCTCCAGTCACTCACAAACCCGCTCGGCATGTGGTATTCCTGAAACATCATGACAACAAGTTTCAATATTCCAGTGGACCTAAAAGTATATCCAAAACTTTATCAATGGGGTAAAAATAAAAATCATGTATGGTATATTCCACTCCAATCATAATATACGCATGAGAATGGGATGGGGGTCTACCCCAATAAATTCGAGGGGCCGGAGAGACAGGGTCCCAAAAATTTGGGCAAATTGACTAAAATGGCACTTTTTTGCAAAAATTTTAAAAAATTATGCAAAATTTTTTAGTGTATTTTTGGTCACTCAGGGGTCAGGGAATTCGCCGGAGAGGCCCCTCTAAAAGTTAGGCCGGAGAGCCCCCCGAAAAAATATTTGCCTCCGTGACCTGTATGACTCCAATAATTATAGAATCAGTCCTTCCTTACTAAGTCAAAAACTAATTTTCACCTGTAAAGTTTGACTCAATCCTTGATAATAGACGTAGTGCAAAATGGAAGGATAGAAGGCGTCGTCTAGAAAAAGTGGCTGCATTAGGACATCGCTCAGGGGGTGGTCCGGTTTGGAAGCCACGTTCTGGACCCCCATAAAAACATCTGTGGCGTCTGCGCCAAAACTTTTGCTCGGCTTCTGCGGCGAAACGGCCTCGGATGGTGTTTTTTCTTCCTGATCCGTGGGCACGGTCTCCGATCCAGCGGCCTCAGTTGCTGAAACAAAAAATAAATAGAATAAAACTTCGCTACTTATTCTTTATTGAAATTTCGCAACTTGATGATTATATACTGAATAAACTCAGACTGTTAATTAAAGCCAGCCAGCACAGTACAGATCAAATCCAATCAAATAAAACTAAAGGCTGACCAAAAAAGAGCACGACCTTGAGACAAAAAGAAACATGCAATTATTTCATTACAAAAAGACCGAATATTGCAAGTATCAAAACTCAAAAATATATATAGCAAGTGAGGGTTCAGCAATTTCTGGTCCGACTTTAGTTCAATACCACATCTAGCCCACCCACCATTCATATCCCCATCCTCATAGGGCACCAGCTTGGTCGGCTTAGTCGCGGCGGTGGTGGTGACAGTCTCAGCTTCACTGACATCAGACAACCCTGTCCCCAGCGCGTCAGTTGTAGCTACCGGGGTGGTGACAGCCTCGCTGACTGGCGGACTGGGCAGTTCTAAGCTTGGTGTCTCGCCCACAGATTTGACAGTCGGACGTCCGTCAGCAGATGATGCTCAAACAAGCATAATGAATAAGCATAAGAATAGTTCAAAAATGAATGAATGTATAAGAATAACGCATAAAACTAGTTAAAACCATAATAATTATATATGAATAAGCATAACAATGTTGGAGAAAGGATAAGCATAAGAATAGTTGACCATGAATGAAAACGCATAAAACTAGCTGAAACTATACACAGTAAAACTGGTTGAAACAGAATTAATA
>JASANF010003841.1:0-20180 GCA_030248245.1 Trissonchulus sp. WLG1_4 | reverse complement strand
GTGTATTTTGTACGTTGCTCCATTTTCGTATTCAGGAATTTCAAAAAGGGAAAATGGTGTAGCATGCTCGTTCCATCCTATACTAACAGTTTTATAGGCTGGCAAAATTTCACTATACGCTGCTACTGGAACCTCTAGAATGTATGCAAACGTTAAATTTTCGATATCAATTTTCACAGGGTAGACATTTGAAAAGTGATACATAAGCGATGGTTCTCTTTCAAACAATGTTCCATTTAAAGCAGAATTTTCTTGTAACAGCAGGCGAAGCGAAGAAACGTCTAGTAGGTCAGGACTAAGTTTGCTTTCTGTTGCGGCAGTGACCGAAGCATCAATAAGCCGTCTTACTGCTTCTTTTAACGCATG
The DNA here is from genome assembly GCA_030248245.1 of Trissonchulus sp. WLG1_4. Taxonomy (NCBI): domain Eukaryota; kingdom Metazoa; phylum Nematoda; class Enoplea; order Enoplida; family Ironidae; genus Trissonchulus; species Trissonchulus sp. WLG1_4. The sequence continues at coordinate 19,814 of JASANF010003841.1, read as the reverse complement.
CGCTGCCATTTCTGATTGCATTGAACTTTCTACTTCAGTAAAAATACACTGCATGTCGTTAAATATTTTTTGTAAATGTCGCACTGAGTGGTGAGTGAAAGCAATTAGTTTTTCATTTGCAATCGTTAATTTTTCGATAGCTTCTGTTCGCAGTTTGCTATTTTCAGCCAAAAGATTGACAGCAGAATGCAACGTGCGAACTTGGTGATCTAATTTTCCTAAATAAATGCTATTAGCAATGCCTATGCCGGTACCTAATATACCAACGCCGCCAGCTAGCAAGGCACCTATAAATCTTTTAGGTCTTGTTTGCTGCGTACAGAGAGATGTACCTACACCGGAGCAAATATCGTGCAGCAAATTAGAATAAAATTCAGTATCTAGGACACTTTTATATGAATGCGCCAGTTCCTCTATAGCTGCCTCAATGTGCGCTTGAATTATTTTCTTTCTAAGACAAGTACCATTTGCGTAACCTAATGCAGCCCATCTTGTCATGTTCAACTGGGACGGATTGGCATGAAGTACTACGGGAACATACTGAACATCTGACGGTAGGATAACCAGCCCGTCTGGTACCAGAGCTACTCCATAACCAGTGCGTATAACGGTTTTGAACTGATTCATTTTTCCTGCTAGACTGTCATTTGCCTGTGTCATGCCAAAACATGGTACCAAAAATAGACACAACAGCATAAAGAAATTTGAAAGGGGCCTTGATTGGCAATGATAGCGATTACAGTCCACAAAATGAAGCTTTGTGTCAATTTTTGGTTTTGATTTAGTTGTTACTTTGGGACCCAAAACCGCCTGACTTGGTTTGGACACGTCAAGCTTGTCGTTTTGTTTCCAAAACACAGTTTTGGTAGAGTTGGAAGAATGATCAATGGTATCGCATTGAACACCAATATGACAAACAGACAATTCCTGCATACTGCGCCGTTTTAGTTTCTGATTTTCGTTTCTCAAAAATTCTACTTCATTTTGTAAAGCAAAACGTTCATCAAAAGTGTTTGTCTCTTCGTCATTTTCTTCTGCTGAAATGGTGTTAATTTGTTGCACCTGTGCTGATGTCGCGGTGTTCTGATTTTGAAAACGATTTTGAAAATTTTGATTCTGACTACCATTAGAAGATCGGCCGGTGTACCTGTTATACGGTGGGCGTACAAGGTTACTCGATTGACTGTACTGAGTATACTGATTGGTCGGATTATAAATTGGATAGCGGGGACAGTTTGCTCTGATGTGACCAGAAAGACCGCATCCATAGCAAGTTTGACGTGCACGATAGTTTTGTGATTGGTGTTGCGCGGGCCGCGCAAAGGTAGCGCCATTTGTCGGGTGTCTAGTGAAACCCGTAGTATGGTTTCGCCCTAGCTGTGCAATTGCTAGTTGCATGTGTGAAAGCTGAGACTGCACCGATTTGAGTTCATTCTGAAAACTGTTGGATCCGTTCTGCGACTGCGGTGTAGTTGCTACCGACTGAATCATATTGCCCCCACCTCTGTTAGACTCATTGGGCGAATATCGATTGTACGAACTGTGAAAACCACCATGATTTCGATTGTAAAATCGACCCCGCTGATGGTTTTGACGGTTTTCCCGATAGTCTGTATCAAGCCAGGGAGCGTCCCCGTTGATTAAGTGGCTTTGAGATTCCTGATATTGAGCCAGCTGTAGCGCCTGCTCAACTGATTCTGGTCTAGAGACAGTGACCATTTGCCGCAGCTTAGGTTTCAAGCCGTTGACAAAATAGCGCAGTTTTAGGTGCTGTAGGGCTGTCTCATCTAGTTCTGGAAAAGCGTCTCCAACCAGCTGCTCCACTAGATAGGCGAAGTCGTTCACGGACTGGTCGGGTTTCTGATATGCGCCCATCAGTCTGTCATTAGCTAGTTCTGACAAATTTTGACTTGGGAATTTTCTGTTGAATGCCTGACTCAGAGCCTCGAAATTCCATTTCTGCTCTTGACTAAGTTTTTCGTAAAATTTTTCTGCAGGACTTCGGTCCTTCAGATAGGATGCAAAAATTTCGCATTTTCTGTTGTTCGATGTAACCCTGTTTGCGATGCAATATCTATTAAATTTCTTTTCAAAACCTTTGAAACTTTGCGGAGGTTTTCCGCTGAAAAGGCCGGGGAAAACACCGAAACCAGAAACACCTAAATTTCCGGCGGCATCTGCTTGACCCTGATTTGCTTCCGCCATTGCTATTTCAAAATAATACGTGGTTATGCTTACAAATCAATTAATATGATAATTGAAAATATACAAAACTACAACAACAACACTGAAAACAACTGTAGTAAAATAATACGCTATAAACACAACGCTAATTTACACTTGTTAACTGTTATATCGCTAGTTCCGACAGTTCGCACCTTCAGTTTTTCTTCTTGGCTATATTCTTTTTCGGAAACGTCCGCAGTCGTGATCAGCTAACGGGTTTGCTGTCCATCCCACTCCTGACACCAGAAAATGTCAGGATGCCGCCCTAATGTCAGGATGCCGCCCTTGAACCTGCCCAGCCGAACCCAATATACACCAGTATATATATATCCCCGTGTCTTGAGTCGCCCCCTCGCTCGTTCCCCCAATGACCAAACTATAGTCGCTGTCACACGAATTGTCGTTTCAGAACTTCTTTACTGACCAAAAGACCGTCACCATTACACAACCACCAAAACATCCAGACTACCTTTAGTTTCCTCCTCCACTGCATATAACTGTCCGAATAACCCCTTTTTCTCTAATGTGTCCAGTTTTAACTATTCCACCTAGATTGCCTTTACTTTCCAAATTTCGTGAACTTCTTGTAACTAACAGAATTTACTTTGATTTTTCTTTAAATTCCTTAAACTAATATAAATTATCCGCTGCAGTCGCACTAAATTCTAGACAGAATTACATTTATTTCTTGAATTACACTAGCAGCAGTTTAACACTAGAATAGGTGTATTTGTGTGCTCTTGATGTACACGTTTGCACTATAGTATATACGCGGCGGCTGAGGCCGCCGCGTAAAAAGTTAATACCACCGGCGGTATACCACTGACTTTATACCGAATATAGCGCAAATAACGGGACAAGCGACACGTTTTGCGGACATTTGGGTGAAATTTTATGGCACAATCTGTGTCTCACTTCAATACGTTCAGTACCTAACAGTGACATTTGTTGACTTGACGATTGGATTTGCAGATTGGCGGTTCTTTGTTGGCATTTTTCCAACTTTTTGGATTGTGTTCAGAAGTGATTATGATGAAAAAACGGATACCCAAGAAAAAATATTCAGTCAGCAATGAAACAAATGAATCTAGCAACGACTGAAAACTTGCTGAAACATTGAAGAAAAGCATTAAAGTGAAAATGATAACAGTAAATATATAAATAAATAATGTACCTACTTAAGTCCGTTTGTGCAAATGGTATAAGGTAATCAAACCTCACCCTTTGTAAAAAAAGAAATTTCATAAAGAAGTAGATTGGAAAAACAACTAATGTTAAACATAAAAAACAACATAACCAATGTAAATCGATGTCAAATTTGTCCATTGGAATTAACATTTAAAATCAGACGATTTTTAAGTATTTTTGACATCGTCATTGTCCACTGATCTGTCGCAGCTTTGCTATGTATAATCTTAGCGCCCTTGCACCATCTGATCAAAAAATATAAATTTGTTTAAATCGAAAAATACCTGCTGGATACCATGCGATCTATCTCATTTCAAGGGCGGAAATTAAAAATCTCAGAACATCCGATTGCCTTGACTACGACGTAGACCAAATGCATTCGATGACCAATTCTACGGTGTCACGCAGGCTGGTTTGTGCAATGGAGCATATGTTGAAGGAATATAATTGTAGTGTACTGCCTATAGTCAATTTAACAGACACGGACAGAAAAATTTGTGGCCCTCAAGATTTAATGCTCGGATTTTACAAACCATACGTCATGATGCCGGAAAAAATAAGACATATGTCAGCTGATTGCATTGCAAAAATTCCACTACCATGCGATTCATACATTTATTACACAGCCGTGTCATATTCTAAGTATGATAATTACTTATATGCATTTAATGGAACAGACATTTAGCAAATTATACTATTCCAGGAATTTTACATAGTCAAAAGTTGATTCACATTTTTAATAAAAAAGCTTGACTGTCTTCACTGCCGGTTCATATGTTTATATGATAAGCTACCAAATCTGGGGCTATATAACATGGCTATCTAGTTCTAGTTGAAGAATATTTTAACTGTTTTTGACTGCTTAACTGATGAAGCCAAATTTACCTGAACGGTGATCGCTTATAACCAAAAACAACAGAGCGTTCTAGACCCTTAACTGAATGACAATTTAAGTAAGATATGTAGTTTTTGCGCTGCTTGCCTGCCTTGTTCAAGTGCCGCTAACCGCGATTTCAATATCACAGACAAAACTTGAATCTGGTCTAATCAGGGTTGACGTGATGTAGTCTAAAGTGGATAATGAAGCTTAAAAATCGCAATTACGACACACAGTAAATAAAAAAACAAAACTAATTTGTCTGCTAAAACTCTTTTTTTGTGTCGTTTAATAGAATATCAACTAACAAATGAAAATTAAATTTTTTTATTAAAACAGACAAAATTTGGTACTACCCAAATCGAGTTCCTTCTAACTGTTTATTATTAAAAAACGGTACCTATTGCACCAACGAGCCCATTCAATGCGATAGCTGTTGAAACATTCTTACTATGGTAAAACTAAAAACTTTGGGAACACCTACGTTTTAAAAGTAACTGATCTTTTTCCCGAAACGGCTAAAATGTGGCTGACAAGACCTAAACAAATAAATTATATTACTATGCTTTGTTTTACTTTTATTTCTATACATCACAGCCGACAAAAATTATCACACAAAAATGGTTAAAAACATTCTAGGATTGAATATGTCAACAAGTTCAATACACGTTCAGACTGACGGTCTGGCAATAGATTTATCTAAACTGTATTAAAAATTTTGTCCAAATGAGCATAAATACAACAAGACCAAACTATCTAGGAGGAAGCGTCTCATCACGAATAAACACAGTTCAGCGATTTTTAATTGTCACAGGCTTACCAAGACTGTAGTTTGACTCCTAGCAGAACTGAGATAATTGCGTATTTAACAGTTTTTGCAATTTTTTATAGTTTTTGATAACAATTTATAATATTTTTGCGTCAAAATCTTAAAAAATAAAAAATTTAAAACAATCGCAGTTTCATCCAAATCAAAATGTGATCCTGAATTAGTGTCACTATATGAAGGAAAATTAAAACAAACACAAATAGATCAGGGTAGCTCAAATGGTAGAGCATTGTGCTAGTAATCAAGCGGTGGATGGCCAGAATCCCCTCTGGCCATTTTTTGTAAAAGTTTTACGCATATTTAAAAAAAATAGCCTATATAGCACGTTCGATAGCGCTTGTGGCAAATAATGCGAACAAATGCTATAGCGCAAACAGCGTATATAGCATTTTTGATAACGCTTAAAGCGCGAATAGCACTCCCAAAAAGCGCCATAGCGCAAAAGCTAATACAGCACTTCGATAGCACTTGTAGCACTCAAGAAAGCGCTGCAGCGCATTTGGCGCTAATAGCAAATTCGATAGCGTTTATAGCACAGATAGCGCATTTAACGCATAGCAACACGGCGATAGCGCATTTTGGTTCGCCTACACGCGTGCGTTACCCAGTCAGTCTGTCGAGAGCTTTTGGTTATTGCAAATTTGTGACGGAACTGGATACATATTTTATCAGTAGATTTCATTTACCATTACAATGGTTACCAGACGGAAAAATCCCAGGAAAAATCCCGGAAAAAAATGTTTGCAACAGTACCGACTTAAAGATTGGTACGTAATTTATTACGCGGCGGCCTCAGCCGCCGCGTATATACTATAATACAGAAGCTCGATTTGCATGTATCTGCTTCTCCCTGTGTTACTTGCGTTGTAAATATCGGTAGGTCGTAAAAATGCATTGTTTGTGTGTGCGTGTGTGTTCAGTGTGTGTGTGTTAATCTTGGACCCAGCGTATAGTGTTGTAAATATATCATGTGTACTGTAATAGTGCAATCCCGCTTGCATGTTAGTCAAGTGCTGAAAAAGTTTGCACACAGTGTGCCGTAATGACGAAACCTGTCGCATCAACGCTTCCTAAATTGTTTATAAGCGCGTCGGTACCTGAACACTTCGAGGTCCATTTTCCACAGGCGTATGCAAACGTATGCAAACTGTACTTTGGCACTGCTTTTGACTCGGCTGTATTGAAATTGCTTATGCTGAGCTGTTTTTATTATGGAAAGGTTTTTAACTTGATTTTCATCGTAAATTATTGTCAAGATTCTGAAAGCAAGAAGTAGCTTAACATGTTAAGAGTGTTGGCCTAAAAACTTTTGGTGCCGCGTTTTATATTCGAAGAATATCCTCGGCATTTTACCAAAGCATGTTGTAAAGTAACATACGTAACGAACTCTATCGAACATTGGTTAAACTTTACTCGCAAGACGTGCTTGTTATACTTCTAGTTTACACATAAGGGACGTACGTACCAACCTAAATACCCAAATCTAGTTACGATATCAGACTAAAGTTGAAAACTGACCCTACCATCTGAGTTAGCTAAGTGTAATGCGCATAAGTACTGTCGTATACGCATGAATGTTGGGTCAGCAATGAGTGGGTACAACTTTTATGCGAGATTGCATTTGCATATTGCTCTATCTTACTATTATGTATATCTTTTTCTATTTATGTCGTATTTCTATCTAATTTTTTTTACGCTATGTATATAAACATGTACTGTGCCTGAATAATCAGTCTATTTCATTGCCTCATTACTTTTCTCTGTGCTAGGGGCATAAGCCAATAAACCCTTGCCTTTCCTGCTGGTTTCCTGGTATGTCTTGCCAGATCACCACGTTACACTAAAATTCATTGACATTGAATTCACTGGTGAAGTTCACCCTTCAGATTTAGACTTCAAACAAACAGATTTTGGCACTGGGTACTCGGCGATTTGTAGGCAGTCTAAAAATTTTAGTCAGCACTCGGGACTCAAGCCAAATACGTTAACTGAGATTCAAGTAGCCGAGTGAGCCAGTTTATGTCACTCACTAAGTGCGCAATCTATTTCGCTGATCTCGGTATTTATTTAATCTTTAGTAAAATTTAGACGCAAAACTAAAATTTGAATTTGCAGATTATTGTTTTAGCCGAACTGAAACTTCAAAAAAATTCAGTTTTGGCAGCAAACTATCTCGGCCACGCTTTAGTTGATTGACCTACATTTTAACACACCAAGAAAAATTTAAAATTTTTGGTCATAAACGAACAATGGCTTCATTAAAACAAAGCTTTTATATTTTTAAGCAACTTTTTCAAAATATATTTAATCAAAACTGTGTTTTTAGAAAGTTATGAGCCAGAAAGTCCATGGCCATGATCACATGTTGGCTAATGAGTATATCTTATTAATCCTAGGGCCTTTTTTCTAAAATGGACTTAACTGGACTTGACTTAACTGGACTTAATTAAGTCCGGAACTGTGGAACGCAAAATCGGACTTATCCGCCAGTCATGCTAAATCCGACACGCAGTTTGGATATATCCGTATATACTATAATACAGAAGCTCGATTTGCATGTATCTGCTTCTCCCTGTGTTACTTGCGTTGTAAATATCGGTAGGTCGTAAAAATGCATTGTTTGTGTGTGCGTGTGTGTTCAGTGTGTGTGTGTTAATCTTGGACCCAGCGTATAGTGTTGTAAATATATCATGTGTACTGTAATAGTGCAATCCCGCTTGCATGTTAGTCAAGTGCTGAAAAAGTTTGCACACAGTGTGCCGTAATGACGAAACCTGTCGCATCAACGCTTCCTAAATTGTTTATAAGCGCGTCGGTACCTGAACACTTCGAGGTCCATTTTCCACAGGCGTATGCAAACGTATGCAAACTGTACTTTGGCACTGCTTTTGACTCGGCTGTATTGAAATTGCTTATGCTGAGCTGTTTTTATTATGGAAAGGTTTTTAACTTGATTTTCATCGTAAATTATTGTCAAGATTCTGAAAGCAAGAAGTAGCTTAACATGTTAAGAGTGTTGGCCTAAAAACTTTTGGTGCCGCGTTTTATATTCGAAGAATATCCTCGGCATTTTACCAAAGCATGTTGTAAAGTAACATACGTAACGAACTCTATCGAACATTGGTTAAACTTTACTCGCAAGACGTGCTTGTTATACTTCTAGTTTACACATAAGGGACGTACGTACCAACCTAAATACCCAAATCTAGTTACGATATCAGACTAAAGTTGAAAACTGACCCTACCATCTGAGTTAGCTAAGTGTAATGCGCATAAGTACTGTCGTATACGCATGAATGTTGGGTCAGCAATGAGTGGGTACAACTTTTATGCGAGATTGCATTTGCATATTGCTCTATCTTACTATTATGTATATCTTTTTCTATTTATGTCGTATTTCTATCTAATTTTTTTTACGCTATGTATATAAACATGTACTGTGCCTGAATAATCAGTCTATTTCATTGCCTCATTACTTTTCTCTGTGCTAGGGGCATAAGCCAATAAACCCTTGCCTTTCCTGCTGGTTTCCTGGTATGTCTTGCCAGATCACCACGTTACACTAAAATTCATTGACATTGAATTCACTGGTGAAGTTCACCCTTCAGATTTAGACTTCAAACAAACAGATTTTGGCACTGGGTACTCGGCGATTTGTAGGCAGTCTAAAAATTTTAGTCAGCACTCGGGACTCAAGCCAAATACGTTAACTGAGATTCAAGTAGCCGAGTGAGCCAGTTTATGTCACTCACTAAGTGCGCAATCTATTTCGCTGATCTCGGTATTTATTTAATCTTTAGTAAAATTTAGACGCAAAACTAAAATTTGAATTTGCAGATTATTGTTTTAGCCGAACTGAAACTTCAAAAAAATTCAGTTTTGGCAGCAAACTATCTCGGCCACGCTTTAGTTGATTGACCTACATTTTAACACACCAAGAAAAATTTAAAATTTTTGGTCATAAACGAACAATGGCTTCATTAAAACAAAGCTTTTATATTTTTAAGCAACTTTTTCAAAATATATTTAATCAAAACTGTGTTTTTAGAAAGTTATGAGCCAGAAAGTCCATGGCCATGATCACATGTTGGCTAATGAGTATATCTTATTAATCCTAGGGCCTTTTTTCTAAAATGGACTTAACTGGACTTGACTTAACTGGACTTAATTAAGTCCGGAACTGTGGAACGCAAAATCGGACTTATCCGCCAGTCATGCTAAATCCGACACGCAGTTTGGATATATCCGTATATACTATAATACAGAAGCTCGATTTGCATGTATCTGCTTCTCCCTGTGTTACTTGCGTTGTAAATATCGGTAGGTCGTAAAAATGCATTGTTTGTGTGTGCGTGTGTGTTCAGTGTGTGTGTGTTAATCTTGGACCCAGCGTATAGTGTTGTAAATATATCATGTGTACTGTAATAGTGCAATCCCGCTTGCATGTTAGTCAAGTGCTGAAAAAGTTTGCACACAGTGTGCCGTAATGACGAAACCTGTCGCATCAACGCTTCCTAAATTGTTTATAAGCGCGTCGGTACCTGAACACTTCGAGGTCCATTTTCCACAGGCGTATGCAAACGTATGCAAACTGTACTTTGGCACTGCTTTTGACTCGGCTGTATTGAAATTGCTTATGCTGAGCTGTTTTTATTATGGAAAGGTTTTTAACTTGATTTTCATCGTAAATTATTGTCAAGATTCTGAAAGCAAGAAGTAGCTTAACATGTTAAGAGTGTTGGCCTAAAAACTTTTGGTGCCGCGTTTTATATTCGAAGAATATCCTCGGCATTTTACCAAAGCATGTTGTAAAGTAACATACGTAACGAACTCTATCGAACATTGGTTAAACTTTACTCGCAAGACGTGCTTGTTATACTTCTAGTTTACACATAAGGGACGTACGTACCAACCTAAATACCCAAATCTAGTTACGATATCAGACTAAAGTTGAAAACTGACCCTACCATCTGAGTTAGCTAAGTGTAATGCGCATAAGTACTGTCGTATACGCATGAATGTTGGGTCAGCAATGAGTGGGTACAACTTTTATGCGAGATTGCATTTGCATATTGCTCTATCTTACTATTATGTATATCTTTTTCTATTTATGTCGTATTTCTATCTAATTTTTTTTACGCTATGTATATAAACATGTACTGTGCCTGAATAATCAGTCTATTTCATTGCCTCATTACTTTTCTCTGTGCTAGGGGCATAAGCCAATAAACCCTTGCCTTTCCTGCTGGTTTCCTGGTATGTCTTGCCAGATCACCACGTTACACTAAAATTCATTGACATTGAATTCACTGGTGAAGTTCACCCTTCAGATTTAGACTTCAAACAAACAGATTTTGGCACTGGGTACTCGGCGATTTGTAGGCAGTCTAAAAATTTTAGTCAGCACTCGGGACTCAAGCCAAATACGTTAACTGAGATTCAAGTAGCCGAGTGAGCCAGTTTATGTCACTCACTAAGTGCGCAATCTATTTCGCTGATCTCGGTATTTATTTAATCTTTAGTAAAATTTAGACGCAAAACTAAAATTTGAATTTGCAGATTATTGTTTTAGCCGAACTGAAACTTCAAAAAAATTCAGTTTTGGCAGCAAACTATCTCGGCCACGCTTTAGCTGATTGACCTACATTTTAACACACCAAGAAAAATTTAAAATTTTTGGTCATAAACGAACAATGGCTTCATTAAAACAAAGCTTTTATATTTTTAAGCAACTTTTTCAAAATATATTTAATCAAAACTGTGTTTTTAGAAAGTTATGAGCCAGAAAGTCCATGGCCATGATCACATGTTGGCTAATGAGTATATCTTATTAATCCTAGGGCCTTTTTTCTAAAATGGACTTAACTGGACTTGACTTAACTGGACTTAATTAAGTCCGGAACTGTGGAACGCAAAATCGGACTTATCCGCCAGTCATGCTAAATCCGACACGCAGTTTGGATAAGGATCGGATTTAGCGTAAGCTAAATTTGATAAATAAGCTAAATCCAGCAGGCAAGTTAAATCTTAAACGCTTATCCAAAATGCAGAATTTAGCTAAATCCTGATCCGCTAAATCTTTTTTGGATAAGGCCCATAGAAGAAAACTGAAGATGGCGCGACTCAAATGCCATTGGCTAAGAATGACAAACCTGGACTACGTGATGAATTGTAAGACGAGTAATCAATAACACCCTGCCAATCAAAAACTACATAATTGCCCATGACAAGAAACATTATAGGACAACGTATTTGGACAAATAATGGCTCGACATTATGGGTGGGATTCACAAAGCGCGTTTAACTTAGACCCAGTCTAAGTCTTAGACTGCGTTTACAAATAAGGAATCAAAAAGGGGACTGGGGATTTTACTTTCGCAATCCCTCTAAAAAAAAAACTAAAAAACTACCACCTTAAACGCAGTCTAGCTAAACAAACGTTTAGACCCAGTCTAAGTCTGCATATGATTAGCGTGTAAATTTTGTTCTACTTTCGTGTTCTAAATTTGATTACGTTCTATTCCTGATTCACGAGCTCAGTCTAAGTTAAACGTTCGTTTAACTTAAACGCCCGCTAGTGTTCAATTTAGACTAGCCTTTTGGCTAGTCTAAAGTTAGTCTAAGTATTTTTTCATTATTTTACTTAAGTATTTTTTTGACTTTTATAGTTTTAATTAGTTCTTGTTCAACTTATAGGCTAATAATATCGTGTATTATCATGTATATTTTACTTTTTAGCTACTAGTATACGTTCATATGACAGTTAACTGTCCTAGTCTTCGCTTACTCAGACGCAGACACAAGTTTGAGTGCGGGCAGGTCGAGTTGCGGTGAGCAAGCCATGCGTTACACCAAACACGGTCATACCATATTAGACCACGACCATGACCATAACTGAAACCCCGCACTCCCGAGGGGGTTACTGAAAACAACGCGGGCTTGCATACCTAAATCGACACTACCATTTTATTGATTCATAGCATCATCATCAAGTAGACATAAAACTGACATCAAGTAGACATAAAACCCACATCAACATGAGTGACATAAACACACTGGTTTCAGTGAAAGGATGCTTGGGCGGGCGGGAGGGCGCCAAATTATCACCATATGCTTGACTACAATCGCACTATACGGCAGTACTAGTACCATAACGACTAACTGTTCTACCGCCGAACACAGTATACCTAAGCTCAGACCATATAGTTAAATTAACCACATTAATGTGGATGATCTAGTTTGATAACAGGAAAATTTTGTTTACCATACTGTTTGCTTATTCATTTGTTGCTATTAACAGTTCATAAAGCTCTAAAGTTAGTAAAGTCAACTACCTAATAAACTTAAATTGATAAAAATGCTTAAAAATTACAAAAATTACTGAAGTAATAATTAATATATATATACTATCCTATTAATAATGATAATGGAAGCATCGACTAGCTGTACCCTGAATCTGATCGTACCAGATGTGCTATCTAGACGTTTACCTTTCGATTAGCGTGCAGCCTCCAGGTTCTCAAGTTATACGCCACGTAAGACGTAGTTATTTGTTTGTTGCTATAAGCAACGTTTAGTACATTAATAATTAAAACTCAATGCATAGTATCGGCTTCATCCAACAGTCAATAAGAAGCGCCATTACTTTTTATTTTTGTAAATTACAGTCTGTATGATTTTTAAGGAACGTAAATTGGAGTTATTTTTACTCCGCAAATCCTCCGCGACAGACCACTTTAGTAGTTAGTCTATTTTGAAAATTAACCAGAAAAACTGAAATAACTTTTGCTATGAACGTCGCAAAAACATAAGAATAATGTCACTGGATAGACAATTTTTAGCACTTTAAAATGAAGTGTCACATGACTGCGCCACTTCCTGAAAATGGGTCTAAAATCGGAATGAAAAAATATGGCGTCCGTTAAACGTTACTTCACAGGGTCATGTGACCCATCATTTGAAAGCTCTGTTAATTTGCTGACGAATGACGCTTAAACTATTATTGTACCACCACTGTATCAAAAGTTATGCCCCCCGAAAACTTTTACTAAAAAGGGCTGACTATACAGATCACACCATATGGGATCAAATCTGTATGGAAAAGCATTTGGGCTAAAATTTTGAAATTTTTTGCAAATTTTAAAATGTAAAATAAAGCAGACTCGCTTGAATAAAAGTCTGATCTGGTCGAACTAGTCTAAACTATACCCACTAGACTTGTAATTAATAATAATAATAATAATAATTGGGAATTCGGCTTTAAGCATAATCATACCAGCTATAAACTGTTCTCATTATTATCGCTTAATGCTGTTGCTTCATCTTTGTTATTTTAGCTTGCAACAAAATAGCTTAAGTTCAGCGGGAAACGATCCCTTGCTTCGAAGACAAGAATGCTAACCACTACACCACAGCCCCCGAGTCTCATAGGCCCTAATTCTCATTTACACCAGGGTCCCCCCCTCGAACATCGTTGCGACCCTGCAGCGATACTCGATCGATACTCATGCTCCCGAGACGAAACCGATGCCTCAAGGGTGGCGGAGCACATTCACACGTAGGCCAAGCCTACTTCAATCCCACAACATTCACAGTTTCCCGGCTTTCCCGCAACCACAGGTTTTCTCAATCGACCCAGAACGAATTTCAACCAATATACCGAGGGTTTTTACCGGCTCACCCCTAACCGAAACCGAGGGTTTTTCTGCTTACACTTACCCGAGGGACCTCTCAAGAAAGAGACTATGTACACATTCATACTGCACACAGCACGAGTACCGTAAGAGTCTTAATAGCCGAGGTTATTTTAGGAATGCAATCGGACTTAATTAAGTCGGACTTAGTTGAGTCGGACTTAATTAAGTCTGCATTCCAAAAATACTGGACTTAAGGGGGTAATGTCGTTTTCGTGGTTTTTGACATTTCAGTGTAATTTTTGCGCCCACAGAACTCAAGCTAAAAACGGACTACGGCTTCAAAATTTTAACCACATTATCTTTAGGAAAATATCCCCATCCGTTTTTTTCCTTTTCTAAAAATAGTTTGTAGAGTCGGTGTTATGGGTTTTTGAAAATTCAGAGAAAATTAAATTACGTGATTTTTGCACGAAATTCATTTTCTCAACGTAGAAACGACTTATCAACTATATCAAAAATACGGGTGGGGATATTATGTCAGTGCATAACTGCAAAGAGTTTAGTAGTTGTTGAGTTGAGTTTAGTATCTTGAGTTTCATAACTGTGGCGCAAAAATTAGTCAAAAAAACCGCTGATGGGGTGTATTCAGATGATAGCAGCAGTAAAATTGCGAAAGATAATCTGCTTTTAAATATAGTTTTTTAAAGCTAGGTGTAAAAAAATGTAAAAAAGACCGCTCTAGTTTTTGTTGAGGTTAAGTGCAGTTATGGTAGTTTAAAAAACACCTAAAAACGCAATTACCCCCTTAAGTGGACTTACGCTGCAAATTTAAGTCCCTTTAAGCCCGACTTAACTGGACTTAAACTTGCAGCGGACTTAATCAAGTCCACTTAAATCCGGTCTTTTTGGAATGCGTTTAAGTCCACTTAAGGTGGTAGTAACGTTTTCGACAGTTTTGCAGGAGTAACACTTGAAAACTTGCGATTAATTTTCAATCAATAATTTATAGTACGCATATTAATTTAGGAAACTATAAGTCATTATGAGATAAAGGCTTGCTAAAATAGCTTGAAACAATCATTTTTAATTGTCACAGAAAATATTTTTCAGCCAGTTACGACAATTTTTTGTAAATTTTATGTTTAGCTAAGCCAAAGTAGTAGCTAGTCAAAACGACCGTTTATTGAAAAAAGAAAAAAATGACACACGGGCGTGTCAAAAACCTTCAATTTAGATGCCAAAACTTATCCTTCCGCTTTTTACTTTTTGAAATTACGTCACATTTATGCAACATTTCTTTTTGAACTAAAGTACATTACACAAAAGTCCGCAAAACTTGACAACTACTGGTAGGATTTTGTTCAAAATTTGGGACAAATTGGCACACATACGTGTCTATTTTATACCAAAATTTCAAAATTTTTGTTTGCTTAAATTTTGCGTTACATCAATTTCATTCACAGAAATCTGTAAAAATGTACTTCCGTGGACTAAATTTCAAGTCTCGATGTTGCGATCTTTTTATGCGTGATTTTACATGTTTTTTAGACAATTTCTGATGTGTCAATTTTTTTATTTGTATTAATTTAGACTATTTCGTGAAAAAATTACATTCAAAAATTTGTACATTTTTCAAAATTTGAAAAAATCCAAAATTAAAGGTTTGTAGCTTCTTTTCTGCATCATATAAATGCACCAAACTTAGCACTAAAATTCACCCTGTTATTGGCTATGTTGGTGTAAAGAATGAAATTAGTTGGAGTTACACTGTCAATTTTACAAGCAAAATAAGAAAAATGCAAAAACTCACGAAATTTGACTACTTTGATAGTGTCTGCTGACTAGCTTGTTACAGATTTAAGCTAGATAATGTGTATAAGTGTAGTTTCAGTCAAGTTCTTTAACGTGAAAAAGACAGCTATTAAATTCATTGAGTCAATCAAAAGTTATAGCACGTTATAAAAACTGTCGAAAACGTAACTACCACCTTAAGGTGGTGGTAACGTTTTCGACAGTTCTGCAGGAGTAACTTACCATTAATTTTCAATCAAGAATACTAATACGCGGTTTAATTTAGAAACCTATGAACTATAATGGGATGAATACTTGCTAAAATAGCTTGAATTAGTCATTTTTAATTTTCACAAAAAATTATTTTTCAGCCAGTTACGGCAATTTTTAGTAAATTTTAGTTTTTGCTAAGCCAAAGTAGTAGCTAGTCAAAACGGCCGTTTATTGAAAAAAGAAAAAAATGACACATGGGCATGTCAAAAACCTTCAATTTAGATACCAAAACTCATCCTTCCGCGTTTCGCTTTTTAAGATTACGTCACATTTATGTAACTTTGCTTTTTGAACTATAGCGCATTACACAAAAGTTCGAGAAATTTCACAACTACTGCTAGGATTTTGTTGAAAATTTGGGACAACTTGGCTATGGCATACGTGGCATATGTAAGGCTTTACCTGGGAGAACCCTTTTCCTCCCTTATTCACACTTCACTTACCTTTCAACATTTCAATAATATGAATTTACGCTCAATCTATCTTAACATTATATACGTACTCGGCATCTCCTCGGTGTGTGTACGCTTAGTCCGTTTTACTGTAAAGTAGCAAGTAGGATTATTTGTCAGTGTGGTGTGTGCAAAGTGCCCTGTGAGGCCGTTCGTTTATTCTTCTCTACTCGTCACTTACATCTCTAATACTCTAAGCTAAAATGGCCGTTGTCATAACCTGTGTTCATTTTCATTAAATTCGTCTAAATTTAACTGGTGTACGTGTTCACTATTGGGCAGTTCTGGCTTAGAAGCCCTGCTGTGTTCCTTCGTGTGTCCGCAGGCAGTATCGGCCTAGAGAGGTCCTGCCACCCCAGCGTTCCGTATGCGCCGTGATCAGCCCGACCGCTGCTCGCTACCGCCCGTGTTCCCGGGAGGCCTATTCAGGCTGTAGCAGGCGGTACTTTCTGTGTGCTCCTACTGCGCCTAGCCCCGTAGAATAGGTAAGCCCCTTTCCCGTCGGTGTCCGACAACCCCGGCCCGCACGGAAGACCCCGCTCATCATATCTGGAAGCCCCGCTGGCGGTGTGGTTAAGGCTAGGGGCGAGAGAACGATCCTCCCCTGAAGCTGGTACCTACTGTTCCCGCTTGGGCCATTAGTAGGAGCGGCAACGAATCGCCTTACACATATGTGTCTACTGTACGCTAAAAATCAAAAATTATGTATGCTTAGAATTTGTTTTACATCAAATTCACCCGCAGATTTCTGTAAAAAAGTACTTCCGTGGACTAAATCTCAAGTCTCGATGTTGCAATCTTTTTATGCGTTGTTTTACATGTTTTCTAGACAATTTCTGATGTGTCATTTTTATCATTAGTTTTAATTCAGCGTAATCCGTGAAATATTTTTTATTAGAAATTTGTGTATTTTCCAAAATTCGAAAAAATTCAAATTTGAAGATGCGTAACTTCTGTTCTGCGTCACATAAATACATCAAACTTAGCGTTAGGATTCACACTAATATTGACTATGTTGGTGTAAAAAATAAACTTAGTTGGTAATTAACTGTCAATTTTACAAGCAAAACACGAAAAATGCAAAAATTCATAAAATTTGAGTACTTTGACAGTGTCTGCTGGCAAGCTTGCTACAGATTTAAGCTATTTATTGTGCATAAGGGTAGTTTTGGTCAAGTTGTTTAACGTGCATAAGACAGCTACTAAATTCATTGGGTCAATAAAAAGTTATAACAAGTTATAAAAACTGTCGAAAACGTAACTACCACCTTGTCCGCTGGTTTAAGTCCAGTTAAGTCAAGTCCAGTTAAGTCCATTTTAGAAAAAGGCCCCTAGGTATTCTGCGTGTATTGTATCTGTTACCCTTCACTGGTGTCGACAACCAATTAGGAAAAGCGGTTAATTTTGACAGTGACAGATGGTTTCCTTGACAGCTTCATGATAATATTAGTTCTAGTAGATTATTAGTAGTTAAACTAATTCATAGTCACCGACTCGAAACTTTTCATGATTAATTAGGCTACATAATGCATCTTTTATTCTACCACAGACATGGCTATTATTGTTGCAACAACGTGTGACTGAACTCATTGTTCGGACGCCTCATGGAAATTCTAATTGCAGCTTGGCACCGATTTAAGTTGTCTCCGATTCAAGATTCCCACGCAACCGGTTTTTAAAAAATTATAGCTCTGATGGGTCAGTGTGAATTAGTGGAGAATAGTGTTGAATTTAATGGAACAGACACTTCAAAGAAACTAATGTTGAAATAATAAGAATAGACAGAAACGTTTGGAGGCGCTAGGAATTGAACTCAAACCGCTTGCGTTGACGTCCAGAATATATAGCTTAAATGTAATTTAATCTATAAGTAAATGAAATTGTTTTAGCTTGAGAAAATGAAATTGCATGCTGCAAAAATACTTGCTCGCTCACCAATTCATGGTGTTCGAGACTTATTGAAGGCGCCAAAAACGGAACTAGCTCATCGAATTCGAGCTGGGACATGTATCGTTTTTGCTACTTTAACAACATTATGGTTAATGGTGACTTGCACGCTAATGATAGATTATTTTTCAAGCAAAAAAGGCAACCAATTCAGCACCGTACGAGAAGACAACTGGAATTATCCTGGTCTTATTCTTTGTCCTTTTCTACGGTAAAATAACTTATTTTTGCGTTTTCGTGCTGTTTTTTTCTTTGAATAATAAAAGAAAGAATAAAGTAAAAAAGTATTCACAAAATTTTTTGAAGAAATAAAAAATAGGTAGAACAGTCACATTAAATACGTACGTAAACTGGCTAATCATGGACAGAGAGAGTTTCGCGACCTTAGCTGTTGGACCTTAACTGTTAGTTAGTCTTCAAACCACCAAGTGTCACGCAATAACATATTTCTTTAACAGACGCTCAAACAATTTAATTATTGGCGGTCAAAAGGTCAACATAGGTCACAGCGACACTTGCATAAATTACAAAAATGAAATAAACTAGCAACAAAGAATGAAAGAAAGAAACTTATGTAAAAAACATTTATTAAAGACTTAATGTAAATTCAACTGAACCAAGGCTAATCATGTGATTATAAAAGCAACTTTGAACCTGCACTGTCGATCCAATTGAATTTTCTTACAATAATTGTTTTTTTCTTCTAGATTCAACCCCAAAAAAGTAGCGGAACTTGCAGGAAAGATTAAAGTAAATTCGACGCTGCTATCAATTTACATAGACTCGCATTACACAATATCCAGCCCAAGATCAGCGATATTTTTCAAGTCTTATGCCGGATTATGGTTGACAGCGCAGCAAGCTGTGGAAGAAAAACTATTTTCTTTTTTGAACAGCACAGACCAACGACTTTTGTCTATATTTGAAAGAGTCTCCTACAAATGCGAAGATTTTGTGCAGGAATGCAGCTCTCAGTTTGGTAAATTCAATTGCTGCAAAAACGGCATATTCAATCCAATGGGGTTTTGCCCGTACCTCGAATTTGGCGTAGCTCAACCTAGTTTTCCCAAACCAGGTATTATCAGGTACTTCTGCTTCTGATATAAAATTTAAATGTTTCCATGTTGTAGCGTTGTTCCTGCCGTCACCAGGTATACCATGGGAAGGTATCTCACTAAGTGTGTATGACTGTAGATGTTATCTAAAATTGCATTCACTACTGTTTAATTTTATTGTTCTGTTTTGAAGTAACTGGTATAATTTTTAGTGACCTTACGTTCACTGAAAAAATATCTTTTAAATCAAAAATTAAAGTCAAAACAGTCTTTGGACTCGCCTACGACTTTGGTAGTAACGTTTTCGACAGTTTTGCAGGAGTAACACTTGACAACTTACGATTAATTTTAAATTTGTAATTATAATAAATAATAATTTATAGTACGCATAGTAATTTAGGAAACTATAATTTATTATGAGATAAATGCTTGCTAAAATAGCTTAAAACAATCAGTTTTAATTTTCACAGAAAATATTTTTCAGCCAGTTACGTTACGACAATTTTTCTTAAATTTTATGTTTAGCAAAGCCAAAGTAGT
>JASANF010003839.1:0-37821 GCA_030248245.1 Trissonchulus sp. WLG1_4 | reverse complement strand
TTGTTTAAGTTATGAGATTTTAAATCAGTTCAAGTTACAGTTAAGTTATTTGGCAAAAATTAAATCAGTTAAAGTTACAGTTAAGTTATTGGCCAAAAATTAAATCAGTTAAAGTTACAGTTAACTGATAACTTTAACTGATACTTTAACTGAAATTAATCAGTTATGGGGCCAAATTTTGGAAATGTGCAGAATTTTGAGGATGCGTTAAAATTGCACGTTTTTCCTGTTGGGCCACAGCCCAACAGGTCTTTAATTTTGATTCTGGTATCTTAACACAGTTCTAGCGGGTTTAACAGGTTTACGATGGCCTCTGGCCAATGTACAGAGAAGCGTATATGCTGGATACTTACTGAATACTTTTGCCGAAAACTTAGCTTGTTATTAACTAACATAACTTACCACTTTACAAATAACTTTCAAGTCCACTAGACTACTTTTCGAAATGATAAATATTTGTATTACACCCACGTGGCTACCGGCTACAGCAGTTACGGTGCATTTACAAAAACTTAAATTAGTTTTACTTCTTTCATAATTTTTAATTTAAACATGTTCCCGCTTTCTAGTTTAGTTTTGCTTTATTTTTACACATGTTTTACATACATTTTGCATAATTTAACTTATATCCTTCCACTGATATCAAGAGTACAAAAAGTATAAGTATGACACCCTCCTTATTATGCCTTGGGGCTTGCGTCCAATGCGGAGCGCAAAATAGCCCTTTTTTGTACGCTTTTGACGGGGAGTACTTTCATAATTTCATAAGTCATAACTTTCAGAATGTCTTAAAATGAGAGAGAGAGAGAGAGAGAGAGAGTACCCGCCTCAAAACCGACTAAGACGCCGTACTCAACTGAGAAGGGGTACCCCTTCCCCCTGAATTCAAGACACTAAGAAAGGCGTTTCTCTACGCCCCCGGCCTCAGTTGAGTATAGGGTCCGGAAATGAGGGGTATACTTTGTAATGTGCACTCAGCAACTATTCGCCCTGGCACGTGAAACAAACGTGCATAAACTTGTGTGCTGCGCGCACTCGTTCATGTACAAGGCGCTTCAAGTAACTTTGCGTATAAATTACTGACTGCACTGCATCATGCTATAACCTACACAAATAATTTTGTGAGCGTTGTCCAACACAAGGAACATGCCTATTTTGCATAAAAATGGAACTTTCCATAACATAACTGAAAATCATTTTCAGTTACGCGCATAACTGAAATTATATTTTCAGTTAAGCGTGTTAACTGAAAATATTTTCAGTTAACTGATTCAAATCAGTTTTTGGCGATAACTTCAGTTAAGTTACAGTTAAGTTAACTGCCATTGTCACTAAATCAGTTAAAGTAAAAAGTTTAACTGCTACGCAAAATGTAATCAGTTAAGTTATCAGTTAACTTTAACTGATTACTAAAATAAAAAAAGTAATCAGTTATCAGTTAACTGAAACAACCCTACCCGCGGGTACCCACTTCAGGCCGCGCGGGTCGAAAAAATTTTTTCCGACCCGCGTAAACTGGAACCTGAAGAAATTGTCGACAAGGTTGCCCCCTTGGTTTTTATAGTCCTGCCAAAAAAATTTCTGATACGTCTCCAATTGACAAAATTTGGCCTAAAAATTAAAAAAT
This sequence comes from Trissonchulus sp. WLG1_4, assembly GCA_030248245.1. NCBI lineage: Eukaryota > Metazoa > Nematoda > Enoplea > Enoplida > Ironidae > Trissonchulus > Trissonchulus sp. WLG1_4. The sequence goes on along the minus strand of JASANF010003839.1, from coordinate 36,194 downwards.
TCTAGAAATTTTTGCTGGGGGGCTGCCGCCCCCAGACTCTTGCAAACTCTATGGCTTACCATTCCTTGTTGTTAACTTTCATGAAACTTATATAATATACTTTACTGTAGAGTTTGATGTTCAGATTTGCTAAATGGTTGGACCGGTGCGGTTTTTCAAAAAGCTGAAAAGGCTGTGGTGAAATGCTTAAGCCTACAGTCCAAAGGGTCAATGGTCATAAGTGTCGGTTATGACACTTATGTCAGTAACTTATGTCGGTAACTTGGGAGAGAAATACCTTGATATATAATTACAGAAAATTAGAAGTGTAACTAGGCAGGTAACTTTAAATTTTAGTAAAAATGAAGACAGTTGTTTTTGTTCAGTTTTACGAATTATATACAACAGCGTATGATATGTTAGGTACTAAACTGTAATAATAGGTTACGAACTTACATGAATCAGTTAAAAGTTATATTGGAAAGTATGAGTTTGTTATAAATTTTTATTTGCGTCTGCGTGCACTTTTTTTGTACATTGCTGCACATTAAAGTATAGCAGTTAGGACAGTATAATATAGTTATAGAGCAGCCTCTCTGTTTTTTTGTAATTTCTGAAGTTTCGTTTGCAAAAATGACGTTACTGTTAAAACTATTGATATTAATTTTGGGTAAGTTGAGCCGTTTTTCCTTTTGTCAATTTTTTCAAGATTGTGAGTTGGAGGGGGTAAGTCTGACAGTCTGACAAGAGCGGACGGTTGGGGGGGGGGATATAGGGGATATATTTCCCCCTTTTGCCTGGAACAAAAGAAAATTTTTTGGAACCGCATACCAAAAATAACCGTAAATTGATGAAATTTGGCCTCAAAATAAAAAAAATATCCCCAATTTTTTTCTGGGGGCTGCCGCTCTCAGACCCCTTCGACTCTGTGGCTTACATACTATTCCTTCTTATTATCTTTTGTCATCAAAGCCTATGCATTTTTGCCTAACCAACGCGCTGAGTTAACTTCGTTTTGTAGTCTCATCTCGTTGGGGTTGTTAAATGTCCAAAATTCAACATTACATTACATCGTGCTGCATCCACTTGTGTAATACACTGTCTTTTACTTTCCATATAATTTAATTTTTATTTTAAAGAATGAACAACCAATATTATCATCAGCTTCGCAATTTGGGCATGTGTGTGCCTGTATGTATATGTTTTTTATGTTGCTGAGCTCATAGTTTTCTGCGAATTCGCAATAATTGGAGTAAAAATTTTCAAATCATTAGAAAATTGTGAATCAATTTTGACGCAGTAGGGGTGAATTCGTAAAGTCCAGTCGTTGGTTTCCGTGGCTTGCCCAAAAAAATTTCCGATACGTCTCCAGTTGTCCAATTTGGCCTCAAAATTTAAAAATTCTCGATTTTATTTCCTGAGGGCTGCAGGTCCCAGACCCATGCATCTCTGTGGCTTACTATATGTTACTATCATTCATCAAAGCCTATGATGTCTGCGGGAGTATATTATACTGCATTCACTTGTCTAATGCACTGTCTGATGTGACGTTCCCATGTTGTTTTAATTTTCCTGTCAGAAAAAGTTCTGATACGTCTCTAGTTAACCAAATTCGGCCTAAAATTTACAAAAATCTCCGATTTTTTCTTTGGGCTGCCGCCCCCAGACCGCTGCAATTTTGTGATTTAGTGATGTTGCATTTTTAAGCCGATTTGTAAGTGTAAAACTTGCTAAAATGTGCATTTCAACCCATTAGGAAACATCGAAGTCTTCGCCCCGCCCGGCCACCGAAATTGTTTTCTATGTACACCACTGTCTCTATCAATTTTTGAAAAAATTGAATTTTTAGCGGTGCAGAACCCGAATTTTTGTTGTCAGATCATTCTCCGCGTATCAGCTAAAAAAAATCCGAATTTTAAAAATTAGATTGTTTTTTCCTGTTGGGCCACAGCCCAACAGGTCTTTAATTTTGATTTTAAAATCTTAACGTTAATGCTAACGTTAAAGTGCTCATGTGCGGAGTATGTTTTACACGTCCACCACTGTTAAGTCGCAACAGTCTACTTCATTTTACCTACATATTATGTAAATGCTTGGCTGGCTTGCTGCAGTGTAAGTGTATTGGGTTTGTAATTTCCGTCGTTTCGTAGGCATGGTAAAAAATTTCCAAAAAAGTCTTCCTCGGGAATCGATCCTACAGCCTTCGGTTTCAGAGTAGCACCTTCTAACCACTATGCGATGCTGTCGTCTTTGTTCACAGCTTATACATATCACGATATGCGTGACCTACATGGGATCGACGGGTTGCACATAGAATTCCACGAGAACATCGACTGTGTACCTTGTGTAATGTAAATGAAATCGAAGACGAAATCCATTTCTTAATTAACTGTACTGTTTATAACGATATTAGATTACAATGCTTTGGTATGTATGTGAACTCTCAAGCTTCATCAGATAGAATTTTTTCCAATCTTTTAGCATCAACCGACAATGCGGCTTTAAAAGCCATTGCTAAATTTTGTTATCTTGCATTTATGAGACGTACAGAGCTTTTTCAAAACCGGAATCGAAATTAAAACTTCGTAGAAAATCAGGGTAATTAATGGTGCTGGAAACCCTTTGTTACATTATCAACTAACATTTTATTACTATTTTTTGTCACCGTTATCAGTGTGCAAGTATCGTTTTTTGTTGTCTTTTCAGCATAATATGTCCCGTTTGGGATTTTATGTTTGCAACTTTTAAATAAACGAACAATTAATGAACATAGTGCAAACTGCAATTGTTTGTTGTCGGAAAGATCACTACTTCTATACCGCGTGGAGCTCGAAGCATTCGCTTAGGTAGACGTGCAATAAACGGACAGTGTACTAAAACCATAAGGTGCATTTCATGTCACTACGGTTTACTGTCCTACACAAAGAACTTAGTCTCGTACGTACGGTATTTTACACAATATGCAAATGAACTTGCAGATGTGTATATAAGGGCCTTGTGCGCTCAGTTTGCAGTTTTTTTCTCTTACCGTTCGGTTTCTTTTCAGGTCGGTGAAGTTTTGTAATACTTACACGCGCCCTGCAGTGCGTATATATGTATTTAATTATATAGTAAGTATTACAAAACTCGCGCCGTGTTACATATTTTACTATTAGTGAATAATGCCAGCTGTCGGGGGCTCTCGACCTCGACGGTCGCGCTCGCGCTCTCGATCCAAAATTGGGCGTCGTAACCGTCGATTAGCGAGTCGTTCACACTCGTCCCGGCGTCTTTCCAGTGGGAGCTCATCCAGTAGCCCAGAGCGCCAATCCTCAGAGGAAGAGGCTAATCGACGATCACGGTCACCTGACCGTTTGACATCAGCCTCTTCGACGGAAAGGCAACGCTCGCACAGCCCGGTTTCGGTCCGCAGCGGGTCCGCTTCGGCCCACGTGGGACGGTCCCCGTCTGCAGCTGCAAAGGCAGCATCCGTGAGTGATCTGGGTGCAATTCCACAATTTGTTGGCCGGGATACGCCGCTGCCACCGGTAACCCATCGGTCCCCCCTGGATGCTTTGGTGGGGGCTTCTCCTAAGGATCAACCTACGCTGGTTGTTACGGACTGGGCTAAAACCCGTTGGGAAGAGTGTTTAGAACATACCATGACATCTGCTAAACTATTGCTTTATCTTGGGTTTTGCATCAATGTGACTAAATCACAATTAGACCCAAGTCAAGTAATCGACTACCTAGGCATTCAATGGGATTCACTCAAAATGACAGTCCGTATTTCACAAGAAAGAATACAGAGGGCGAAACAGAAAATATCAGCAATTTTAAGTTCGCCAACAGTAACACTCCGCTCACTTGCAAGCTTGCTCAGCACTTTCACTAGCTTTTTAATTGTTTACCCGAATGCTCTTTTGTACTACAGGCAACTGCAGCTGTTCACGAACCGTCATCTCCCTGCCCGCAGGACCAATCGCAGCTATGGCAAAACGATACAGTTGACACGGGAGGTCACCCTGGAGCTGAACAAATGGGCTCACTTACTCCACGGTATGTGTGATACACTAATTCCTGAGACGGTAACAGGCTACGTTTTTACCGATGCCTCATCCACAGGATGGGGCGGTTTTTTTGGGGACCAGTCTTGTAGCAAAAAGTGGACTTCTGCTGACATCCATCGGCACATTAACGAAAAAGAATTGTTGGCACTACTGTATTTTATCAAATCTCCTGGCTTTTTACATAGAGCGAAAAACCGCTGCCTACAAATTTGTCTCGATAGCAGCGTTGCAGTCTCATGTCTAAGCAAACGCGGATCCGCACGAGCAGTTTCACTGTCAAAATTAGCAATCCAAGTATGGCAAGTATTACTTAAGCATAACATCAACCCGGTCTTTGCACAGCTGTCCTCTGCGGCTAACCGGGATGCCGACATGTTGTCTCGAACTGGGTCCGCCTCAATTAACTGGTCACTCACGCACAGCACCCGTCAAAAAATTTTTGAAACCTTAGGTTACCCTTCAATAGACCTTTTTGCCAATGAAAAAAATGCTTGTACTAAAAAATTTTTTTCTTGGACTGATAGTAGAAATACGCAAGGGATTGACGCCTTTGCACAGGACTGGAGTAAATACGAGCTGCTGTATGCCTTCCCTCCAGTTACATTAATTCCTAGAGTAGTAAACAAAGCCTTTCAGTGCGCACGCCCTTTAATTTTAGTCTATCCGGACTGGAAATCTCAACCGTGGTATCCTAATATAAAGTCCAACCTGACTAGTACACCCTTATTTTTTCAATTTTCAGAAGCGGTGAAGCAAGACCACCCAGAGGGACAGCCAGTCGAATGCCCGTGGCATTGGCGGATAGCGGCCGCACTGGTTTCGACCAGTTCCTAGCTTCACAAGGCCTCGCGGAAGACACGGTAGGTTTATTGTACAGTTGCAAAAAGCCCGGAACCCATGCTAGATACAATGGCATTTGGGAAGAATGGGTAAACTTCGAGACCAGCAGAAATGAAAATCCGTATGGACCCTGTCATACAGAGATCATAGAATTTTTGCATCATAAATTCAAAAAAGGTCTCGCATGGCGAACGCTAAAGCTGACAGTCTCGGCATTGAGTCATCATTTCGTTGGTACACCCATGCAGGATTGTAGCCGCAACAAACTTATTCAAATGTTTCTAAAAGCCACTTTTTATAAACGTCCGCCTCCACGGAAAGTGTTCCCTGAGTGGCAAGTCAGCCATTTTTGTGACTACTTGACGACTTTGGGGCCATTGAAAGAACTTTCTTTAGAAATTTTGACTAAAAAAACAGCCAGTTTAGTGGCCTTGCTGCTGGCGGGCAGATGTGAAACTTTAGCCAAACTGAGCATGGCTCCTCACTGTTTTAAAGTCCAGACCGATAAAATTATATTGACGCTATCAGATCTACCAAAGGGAGCTCGCCCGTCTAGTCTAGACTTGAAAAATTGCTTTATTTTACATAAAAACAGTGAGAATCCAACGCTCGATCCCTACACCCACGTTTTGTACTACATTGATTACTCTAAGCAGTGGCGAACTGGCACAGATAAACTGTTTTTATGTATTCGAGCACCACATTCACCGGCTACGCCAGCCACGATTGCTCGATGGCTCTGCGACATGATTTCAAAAATTGACACCAATGGTCTTACCAATGCGCACACAATGCGTAGTGTGGCCACAACTTACGCATATCGCAACGGAGTATCTTTAACCGCTATTATGCAAGCGGCAACGTGGTCTAACGCTCATACGTTTTTCTTGCATTATAGAATACCAGAAGCTTTAGCTGCCTTTCAAAAATCGCTGTTGACTGGAGCCAAGTGCGTCAATCAATCCTCAGGGGAGGAAGAGGGCAGATCATGAACATCTACAGCTGCTTATGTTTTGACGTTGTCGCCTAAGCTTGAAACTTTGTTTTTTGTTATGCCGTAAGGCACTTTGTTATTGTTTGGAAACATTAAAACTGTGGATGCAGAGAAAATGAAGCTGTCAACCAAGTTATACCCATTGTGCTTCTTGTTTAATTAGAGCTTTCGGGTTTTGGTTGAACTGTTCTTTGTGTAGGACAGTAAACCGTAGTGACATGAAATGTCAGTTTCTGTAAAGAAACTTATTTCAGTCACAAGGTTTACTGTCCTATCTTACCAAACCCGTAAGCACTAATTTTAGCTAAAAAACTGCAAACTGAGCGCACAAGGCCCTTATATACACACCTGCAAGTTCATTTGCATATTGTGTAAAATACCGTACGTACGAGACTAAGTTCTTTGTGTAGGACAGTAAACCTTGTGACTGAAATAAGTTTCTTTACAGAAACTGACATATCTACAGCATAGTTTTGGACAATTTACTGATAAAATCTTAACGACATATATACATGCCGGTGAAACAAAATCTTATGAAGGTTTTGCAGTCTAATAAGCTGATATCGGTTTTTGGTTTCATGCAATATGCATTAAAAATTAGACATGAGCTGCCCAACAGGTTTACGATGGCTTCTGGCCAATGTCTTAAATGTTTTTGCCAAAAATGTTACTGAATGTTTTTGCCAAAAATTGGGCTTATTTAAATTTAATGTAGGTATGTGGCTTCTAAACCTATGAATTGAAATGTCGGGAGTGTTCCGGAAACGAATTTTAGGTTTTCAGGTTTACGATGGCTTCTGGCCAATGTCTTAAATGTTTTTGCCAAAAATGTTACTGAATGTTTTTGCCAAAAATTGGGCTTATTTAAATTTAATGTAGGTATGTGGCTTCTAAACCTATGAATTGAAATGTCGGGAGTGTTCCGGAAACGAATTTTAGGTTTTGGACCTTAAAAAAATTAAAAACTCAAAAATTAGAAATTTTAATTCACAGTTGCAATTTGGAATTGGAAGTCCTGTGACCTGTGGTCAAGACTCAAGAGGAAACCACTAACGCAAAGATTATGCAAATTTGGTTCAGTAAATTCCAAATGACGGGAGAAAATTGAAAAAGACCCTCTGATTTTAGTTCTGCATATGTAGTTCCACATTTCATCAGCCCAAAGCCCGGTCGGTACAAACTATGTACAAATAATTTATATATATATACCTATACGATATACGTAAACGAAGGTATTTTAGAAATATTCTGTACGGAAATCAGAAAGCATCAAGCAATTATTACTATTACTGCTTATAATTTTTAGGTTTCGTCACCATATCATGTCTTCACCGTGACGCTTTTGTCAGTACCGTAGATGGTCCTTGTACTGTTAAATTACCGCACCTGAAGTCTGGTATGCGAGTGGCATCTGTGGCAAAAAATGGATCTCTGATTTGGACTCCAGTTTTACTTCAGTTGCAGAGCAATTTTAGCCCCCCCTGGGCAGGACGAAAATTTGTCACAAACTTCGGCCGTAGCATTGTTTTGACGAAAGATCAGCTGATTTTCATTGCACCAAACTGTGACGAGAACGATATAAAACTGTATCGAGATACTGTAGCTGGAAATCTGAGACTCGCAGATTGTATTTTTGCGATCCATGAATGGACTCCAAGAGTTGAACGAATAGTATGGATCGGAACTGGACATGTTAACGGATTTTATCGACCTGTAACTACCTATGGATCTTATTTGCTTAATAATGTATTAGTTTCATCATATTTCCTTGTAAACCATCGGATTATGCACCTGGGATTCCAGTTTTTTAAGAAACTACCGCGCACTGGACAGAAACATGTCGAACTAATGTTTCAAGAAATGTCAGATTATGATTTTCTTGAGTGGTTGGTTACGCTGGAAACAGGCGGACACACGGTCGAAATTTTGAAACAAACGCCTTTGATGTTTTAGTCAATTGCAATTGCATGCATATTGTTGATCATGGAACAATGTCTACTTCATGTGAAATCGAGCGTGTGTTGAAATTTTAATAGCAATAGTCTATTATGACGTTAACTTTCGTTTTCCATGGGGTGATATTTGGAAAATATTTATGTTCCCATTTGCGGTACATATATATTGGGTGGATTTCACAAAGGTGGTTTTACTAAACCATGGTTTTACGTACGTTTTTATATGATTTGCACATAATTTCATTACGAAAAATCGCCTGATTCGTTACGAATTTCGTAGATTTTCTTAAACCATGGTTTTAGCGCAGTTGAAATTTGGAACCTGCAGCACAGCAGGGGCCTGTTGCTCAACTTTACAAGTCTTACAATTGTAACAATTTTAAGTGCAAAATCAGGTGATTCGTAATGAATTTATATGCTGAATTCGTAACGAATCACCTGATATTGCACTTACAATTGTTACAATTGTAAGACTTGTAAAGTTGAGCAACAGGCCCCAGGTCTCTGTTTTGCTGAAATTTGAGCTGAGCTAAAACCATGGTTTAAGAAAATCTACGAAATTCGTAACGAATCAGGCTATATTTCGTAATGAAATTATGTGCAAATCATATAAAAACGTATGTAAAACCATGGTTTAGTAAAACCACCTTTGTGAAATCCACCCATTGTGTTCAGTGACTGAACTGAAACGAAACTTATCAATACGCAAATGATTATGTCGATTTAGTGACATGTGGGTTCTCCCACGCAAATGCGTAGGTCCATAAGTCAAAGTGTGTATCGGCAGCCTAACAGAGATCCCTTCTTATTAACTGACCCGTTGGGCAGACGCGTTTGCATACGCGATGCGTTTCAGTTTGTTTTAAACCAAAAAGGTTTGATTAGTATTAATTACAGTCGTGTATGTTCGTTCAACTGGCGCAAATCACGCCATATTTGTATCCTATGCATTATTATTCACGTCTTTATCTCGTCAATTTGACGGCTGAACTGACATGCGCGGTTGTAAGCATGACTCGGCCCTAAAGCCAACGCGATTTCGCCGGTGTAATTTGCATCGTACTTATAGCCGTGGTTAGGAGTTAGAAGTAGGAGGCGAATAGGAATGAGAAACTGTCATACTTTTGCCGTTACGTATGCACGCTTGATATTTGGTATGCCTAATGTATAATTTTTGACTTCTAATTAAAAGTTTTTCGCACGCTATATCATGCTTATTTTTGTGTGAATCTGAAGTACATAGGTAAAAATGAATTAAGCTTGTATTTGTAAAGTAAACGTGAATTAAATAAATAAAAGTGAATTACGTATGGCATACATGGATGATACTTTTGAATGTCCTTCATCCAATGGTTTCAGGGTGATGGTGTTGAAAGAAAGAGGAGGCCCCAATTTAGAAAGAATGAAAGAAATGGGGGCGCCGGGAATCGAACCCGGGCCGCCTGCTTCGAAGTCAAGCATGCTAACCACTACACCACAGCCCCCGAGTCTCATAGGCCCTATTTCTCATTTCTCACAACAGGGTCCCCCCTTCGAACATCGTTGCGACCCTGCAACGATACTCGGTCGATACTCATGCTCCCGGGGCGAACCCGATGCCTCAAGGGCGGAGCACATTCACACGTAGGCCTCCAAGCCTACTTCAATCACACCACACTCCTGGGTTTCCTGGCTCACCCGCAACCACAGGGTTTCTCGATCGATCCAAAACGATTCCCAATCAATACCGAGGGTTTTAACCGGCTCACCCTTAACCGAAACCGAGGGTTTTCTCCGGTTCACCCCTAACCGAAACGACCACACAAGAAAGAGACTATGTACACAGTCACACTGCACACAGCGCGAGTACCGTAAGGGTTGAAGTGCCAACCTCAACCCAGGGTTTGGGGCTCCTAACCCACCTCCGAAGACGGTTCGGGGATAAGGCTGTCCTGAGGACCCGGCCCTATCCTCTCCGTCCTATGTCACGGTCGCCACTATGCTGAATAGAAAGAGGAGGCCCCAATTTAGAAAGAATGAAAGAAATGGGGGCGCCGGGAATCGAACCCGGGCCGCCTGCTTCGAAGTCAAGCATGCTAACCACTACACCACAGCCCCCGAGGCCCCGAGTCTCATAGGCCCTATTTCTCATTTACAACAATGGAAACTGTAAAGAATACAGGTCCCTTGCTTCTTAAGACAATTATTGACATATTCGCATCGTTCGACCAGTTTAAAAGAAGAGTTGCAATTCATTAGTAACACTGATGTAAGCTAGAAAATTAGTTACAACTGCGTTAACGTAACGCTTCCGTTTGGAACATTCACGAGTCACGACCCATCTCCACTATGTTACATAATTTGTGGGTAAAATTTGGCAACGTTTGGTCACTGCTGTAGTTTAGCTAAGTCAAAGTCATTCATTAGTTAGAAATAGGGCAAAAAAAGTTAGACCATTTTCATTAAAGTTAAAGTTAAAGTAAGGCCAAGGCTTTCATTTAAGTTAAAGTTCCAGTTAAAGTAAGGGTCAGGCGGTAATTTAAGTAAGTTAAAGTAAGCTCAAAATCAATGACTTTTATATAACTTTTTTAAATAACTTTAATGTTAAAGTTAAAGTAAGGGTGTAACTTTTTTAATTTTAGTTAAAGTTTAACTTTTTTGCCCTAGTTCCAAATATTGGTAAATATTAGTGGCTTGAATAAATTCACTAATATTTGAACCTAATGAATGACTTCAAGTTAGCTATAATTTTCTCTAGATAATACTATTTTTATCAGATTTTAACCACATGTTATGCAACATATTAGCGACCTGTCACGAAAATTTCCAGCAAAAATATTGTGTAAACGCAATACTTCATTTTCTATGTTGCACCAGTGTTACTAATGAATCGCAATTCATTGTTTATGAAACCGGGCTCAGTAGTTCAAATGGTGCAGCGCTGACCCGCAGATTCAGAGATGGGTGGTTAGATTCGTTCTTGAGCCATCCCGATATTGTTGTCTAGTTAGAAAAGGATCTACCTATTCCTTCATATGGCGAAGCTTATATATAATGCCGACCCATTATTTCTATGGTTAGAGCGGAAGATTTTAGCCAAGTAGCGTCATGTTCATTTAGCTCAGGAACGTAGCCTGGACTTTAAAAAAATGGTGCTGCTTCCGCTCCTTTTTACACTTGGCGTACAAATGTTGCAGCCTGCGGCAATCAGGGGGCGACAGATTCTAGAAGCCAACAATTTTTGCACCTTTTGATGAAGTTGTTGCATTAAGAAACGTCACTTAGTTGAATTTACTCAAAGTAAACACGCTTTGGGCGGGTGGTTAGGGTGTGGAGGCCACCAGAAGCCGAACATTTTTATACGTTTTGGCAATGTGGTTTACATTACGAAGTGTGATACTGTTCAGTTTAATACAATTAAAGTCCCTATTGTAGCTTGTGGGGATCTAATGGCAATCGTCGCCAAAGGTCACAGTTTTTCCCATGTCCCCACACAAAACAGAAATGGAAAAATATTTCTAAAATCCTGTGGTGAAAGTCCTTTTGATTTACGCCAAGTGGCGAAGTGCAGTTATACGTTTAGTCAAGAGTGCATAATAAGAGTGAATCTTAATAAGTGAGTAATAAGAGAGAAGCTTATTATGCACTCTTGGTTTAGTAAATGAGCGCTAAATCGCAATGAGATCAATGTACTATAACAGGATTAGGGACCAGACTGGGGTAGTAAAGTCCAAGATGGTCCGTCCGTACATGCGCCATAAACAGCAGCGTAGTCATTTCCTCGAGTTTAAAAAATACAATTACACTATTGAGACGTTTTGATATTTAGACGTAAAAGGATAAGTGTGTATTTTTGTGTAGGGGGTTCCGCCCGGTTATGAATATATCCCAATTTTCAATAGAGAGGGTTAGCCCAATTATGAATACTTGGCATTCCAATTATGGCTAACTCCTCCCAATTATGGCTAATGACAACAATGGGTGATTTTTTCAAAATATTAATGAAAAAGTGCTGCTAAAGGCCTACAATCAGAAAGTTATCAACATATAAATAAGTTTGTGGCTAATGAATGGTCAAGATTGATAGTCTTAATCACTCAAGTCGTTCCTACCGCCCATTTTTTTGAGATGAAGATGGCATGGAAGGCCGCGCACTGAGTTTTTCGGATGTAATTTTGCCTGCTTAATGAAATTATACGGCTGTAAGTATGAAAATGAGGAGTAATCAGATTGTTTGATCATATCTGTTTTCCGTTATCCTACGCTACATGTACCTTTTCCAACCAAAATTTGACATTTGATGAACAAATTATTATGATTTTTGCTACTATGTGCACTAGACTAGCCGACTGCGCTGCGGCCCGCGGCTCGCCACCGCTCCGGCCCGGGGTCCCCTGGCAGCGGGCCGGCCCCGCGCCGAATGCAACAACCCCGGGCGGCCCGCTCATATCTCTAATCTAGCGTACAGTAAGAAATGAAATACCTACTTAACCTATTAGATCCTACACGTCCGCCGGACACAGTGGCCGCTTGTCCTTGAGCACAATGATTTAACGACATTTATGAGAAATTGAACATTTTCACTAGATTTTTAAAACATAAATATTAAATAAGAACATATGTACATACGTATTGACGTATTGTTTACCAAGTATGTTAGCTTGTCCCTAATCCATATGTAACTATAATTGTTAGCGAAAAATTTGCAAAATATATTCCGACGATAGTTTTGGAATTTACGACTGAAATGAGCAGCTGGCTTAATTTGAATAGTGTAGTCCGATATGCGTTCTTAAACGTTACACAACTTGAACTTAAACTTACACTGAAACTGAAACAAGCCCTATCTATTTAATCCGGTAAAAAATAGGTCAGTAAACTCTAAGGGTGGATTTCACAGATTTTATATGATTTGCACATAATTTCATAACTAAATATCGCCTGATTCGTTACGAATTTCGTAAATTTTCTTAAACCATGGTTTTAGCGCAATTAAAATTTGAAACCTGCAGCGCAGCAGGTCTCTGTTTTGTGAAATTTCAGCTGTGTTAAAACCATGGTTTAAGAAACTGCGAAATTCGTAACGAATCAGGCGACATTTCGTAATGAAATTATGTGCAAATCATATAAAAACGTACGTAAAACCATGGTTTTATAAAACCACCTTTGTGAAATCCACCCTAAATTTCTTGACTGCCTCTCTTTGAAGTTTTGAATCGATTTGATAAGTTTGGTTTACACATGGATGAACGGGTAGATACTAGGTAGTTTACACTTTGGGTAGGGTATTGATCGGAACATTGGAGCCCCGGATCACCCGTGGGTAACCAGTAACCACTTCAATCCGCAAAACCAAAAATTATCACGCAATTCCAAATTTTCAGAAAAAGGGGTATTAGCTAAATACAATCATCAAGTATGGTATCTTAAAATGGCGAGTCAATTGTGGGTCGCGGGTTGACCTGTACGGTGCCGGTTTCTTCCTTGTGTACGTACGAATGTACTCTTGGTACGAACTACATACGAACATGAAGCCGAGGGTTTGGTTCAGTCGAAAATTTTGACCCGCGTCTATCCCTGGGTTTTTATTGTAAATGATTTAAGCTCTTAAAAAAATTACATGCCGTCTCATACTCATTTAGGTACATACCTATATGAATATATGTAACAGCTAATGAATATTAATTTCGCACTAAAGAAATTAGCGTCCGTGTCCATAAATGACCAAGCCGCTATAAGTAAAAAGTATGTACAACAACTTCGGCAAAATTATCCGAGCAACATTTGGTTCAGCAACAACTAGACACTCCAATTTGGCACTGCAACACTAAGAGCACACAAATAACATGTACTCTTGATATTAGTCATAAATGGACGGGCTTAGCCAAGACTGGGCCTATTTTTTTGGCGGTTATTCATAACTGGCGGACCCCTCACAAGTACTACACCTTTGCTTTTTCCCACATTCACAAGCACAAACTAATGTATTTCCAAATATAAAATTATGTGCAGGATCTGCGAAAATTGCTGATTGCAGCAGTATAAAATTTTTGAAAGAAAACTTCCCTGGAAAATATATCTGGGCCTTTAAAATTAGCAAAATGAGACAATTTCTTAGCTGGGTTTTGACAAAATATGAGGTGCCTTTACATTAATCCAATTATCTTCGGCTAATTTCACGTGACAGTCTCAAGATTTTCCTGATTGGTTGCCAGTATATCAAGCTTTCATTTGACAGCTCACTTTTTGCTCTTCTCCTCACATGACCAGTTATCTTATCCAATAAACTTCGTCTTATTCATAACTAGCCGTTAGCCATAACCGGGCGGAACCCCCTATGTATTAATTTCCTTATAGTATTTCTATTTCACCTTAAATTAGTAACACTTCTTTACTTATAGGAGAGCAAAGTGCTGGGTTCTTGGGTCTTAGGCTAAAATCGAGGGTCCCTCAACAATCGGCAACACATAGCGATTTTCGGCGCTGGCTTTGATTAGTTGGTCTTGATTGTAAAGGCGACTTATATGTGCGTTGTTTTGTGGGTGTAGCTAAATGGAAAGAAAAAGGTATACTTACATCTGTTACAGTCAAATTAGATTTAGTGTCGAAATCGAGTGGTTTCATTCAGAGCTTGTATTTTTTCGTATTATCATAGCAGTTGATTTTTTTGTAGAATTTGCTTGGTGGGTATGTAAGCAACGATGTAGTTCATGGGAGAAATTTTCTATATTTATAGTTAATATAGTTACAATTTCTTCTGTGCTAGTTGGTACTACTTACACACGAATGAATGCTGTTTGTTGTGAGCATTTCAGTTCCTTGAAAGAATCATCCAAACCATACATGGGCGTGGGGGATTAAGGGGGTATAGCTCACCCCCAACGTAACTTCGCTCCCTGCTCCTCAGAAAGGTCTGCTTCCCCTGATCTGTCTGTACCCCACTAAACGGGCAAAATTTCCAGTTTAGCTTAGCACCCCCCCGCACCGGTCGACGTCCCCCCCACACTTCCCCAGCTGCACATGTGTGGTGCGGACCATGTCATGTTGTCGCAACTTTTTTGGTTGTACCATTTAATTGACAATTAGTTAGGTTACATATCCTTTTAGTTACTAAGGGCCTATTGCTTTACCGGATTAAAGGGTTAATTATAATCGGACTAAACGGTTTAAAAATTATGCTGAAAATTGCCATTCCAAAACCTCCGGATTAAACGAACTTAACCTTTAGTGCGCTGCTTTTTAATCGGACTAAACGGACTCAATTATGCACGCTAATGTTAAGCGTGCATGTTAAATCCGTTTAGTCAAGTGGTAGTTTAGGAATGGGGTCAGACTAAAATTAAGCTGCAGACTTATTTTAACTCGTTTAGTCCGTTTAGTCCGATTTGTCATTCCAAAACCTCAGACTAAAATAAGTCCAGTCCGATTAATCTGGTAAAGGAATAGGCCCCAAGATCTTAAACGACTGTTTTAACTAAACCTAGCTATTCACCATCGTTGTCATAAGTATTTGGCCAACTGTATTTGGTTGTTTATTCTCTTTCATATCAACTCTTTTAATGTGTGTATTATGTTAGTGCTTATTTTCGGGATCATGCACAGAATCGTACTTGGTTTATTATTGGCTGAAGTGATAGTAATACCTCGTCTCAGTAAGGGACTGCCAGACTGCAGGTACTTCAGTGGTACGTTACTGAAAAAATGTTTCATATATCATTACTGTAGCGGCGTGGGCGAGTGGATAAAAGGTGAGACTACCATCCGAAGGTTGGCAGTAAAATTCCCACTAATGCGGCCTACGTAATATCCCTGAACACAAGAGTTAGGTCACATTTTTTTTACCCAGCAATTTATCATCCTCTGGGTCGATAAATAGGAATCGCAGTGGGCTGACCACTCTTTCACGGATATAGTCGCTTGAGAAGTGATATCCTTGTCGATCAATGACCTCATAACGAGGGGAGCGATGTTGATGCCGGAAGCCCAATCAGAACTGGGCCTTAAAATATCTGCTATAGAAATTTTTTATATGGGTGGATTTCGCAAAGGTGGTTTTAGGTACTAAAGCATGGTTTTACGTACGTTGTTATATGATTTGTACATAATTTCATTACGAAATATAGACGGATTCGTTACGAATTTTGTAGATTTTCTTCAACTATGGTTTTAGCTCAGCTGAAATTTTAGCAAAACAGAAACCTGCTGTGCTGCAGGTTCCAAATTTCAACTGCGCTAAAACCATAGTTTAAGAAAATCTACGAAATTTATATGTCTGGCGACGAGTACGTTCCTACAAACAGGGTTTTAGCAAGGGATACTTTCATCTGGTCATAATTATACGGCACTGTTTAGAGGCGACTAACTGCATGGACGGCACAGGAAAATGTTGGCTTTCACAAGCAACTGAATGCCAGAAGAAAAACGCCTACATGGGGCCTAAGCATGAAACTTTGAATCGTGGTCCTTGCAAAGACGGTGAAACGTGTCGATTGAAAGAGGGGGAATATGTACCCGGCTGTACTTCTGCAGAAACCGGGGAATGGGCAGGCTGTTTTGGAAATGCAGGAATCGATCTGGAAGTAGTCAATGCGACAATAGAATACAGAGATTATGGGCCAAACTGCCCTCGACCACATTACTGTAAGTTAATAGCATGGCCTGAGTGTTCACTTTGCAGTTTTTTCATGTACCAATGTACGTTATATAATATATATGTAGAGTGCACTCAGTAAATTATACGCAGTGTTACGTGAAGCGCCAAGTGCATGAACGAGCGTGCGCAGCAAACGACTTCACGTGCCAGTGCGAATAGTTGTTGAGTGCACACTACAAAGAACGCGTACTTATTTATATACAGTACAATGTATAAGTGAGTAACTTAGATGCACGCCTACAGCACTGCAATAATAAGATTCCATTGCACATTGTGAATCTAGCAGCGTGCGCTTAGTTATCGAATCAAGTTATTGCACTTCTTTTAAAGACAGGTTTGGTATAAGCTGTTAATATGTATATTAACCGTACATAGTACATACCATTCATGAATGAAGGTATAGGGGACCCGGGGAGACTGGCCCAAAATCGAGGGCTACAATTTGACAAAAGAATATGAAGATATTTTTCTTTAAGTCGGCAAACCAGATCCACGCTGCGAAACTACGGATGGGATTTGTTACAACGAGCGACTGCATGCTTGTCGCTCAAAACTAGCGTATACAGGAATGAAAAACACCGACTTATCTGGAAGAAAGTGCATGAAGTGGACTGATTCAATAATCGCCAAATCCATGCATTTTGACGTTTATGCCTCGATCGGCTCCCATAGCTTCTGCCGAAACAGCGGAAACGCGCACTATCGTCCTTGGTGCTTTGCTCAAGAACAGGCCTCATATTGTTTTCAACCTTTAGCTCACCGTACGTTGGTAAATATAATTTGTAATATACTTTTATAAAACTAGATCAGAAATGCACAAACACTTTTCTATTCTGTTGAAAAGTTATAAGACTAGCAACCACGTAATTGGGCGTACTTTTTTGTAAACCAATGTAGTAGGTAACCTAAACGGGGAAATCTTGGATACTTTAAAAGCACCAACATGAAAGTTTAGTTCAAACTCTGAAACCTACTATTATGTTTACTATTCAGAAAGTGAATATATATACACGTGCTTAAATAAATTATTGAAACTATAACCAATTACCTCTTTATTTAAAAAACTACTGTCGCAGCAACAAGCTCAATCTAAAGTGTTAAAGCTATTATTATTTTTTTGCAATTCTGCAATGAATTTTGCAGTTTGTCAATTTCTAGACAAGTGCTCATGTTTGGACAAGTCTCGTAAATGTTGGAACACTGTGGCACCCCAATGTATTTATCCTCACTTGTTTAAACCTGAAAAGGCGGAATATAAAGCAGTGTCCATTTTTGGAAATCAATGCATGAACGAACCATGCAAAATACCCACACTACAGAGTCCGCGTAACATTCCTGGATGCTTTGTAAAGAAAAATGGAAACAAAATTTGGGAACAGTGCTTTTATGATATCACCACGAGCGAATGCCCGCGAGAGCATGGTTGGTTGCTGTTGCGTTGTAGGATGTTTTAGAGCTCTAGAGTTGCAATTGAGGTACGCAAAAAAACATTAGTTAGCTATTATATGGTAACCTTACTAAATCTATAGTTATCAACTATTGAGAATTGAGAAATCCGCCCCACAAGTCAAGATCTAGTTCTGTTTATGATATTAAAACCTAAAAAATTTTAAAAAGTGTTTGATGTGATATGGACATAAAATTAAAGGAAATTTAAATTTGAGCAAGTTTTGTTCTTCTATTGCGTAAGTATTTAAAATGTGTAAGTGAGAATTAGGGCCTCTGAGACTCGGGGGCTGTGGTGTAGTGGTAGCATTCTCGTCTTCGAAGCAGGCGGCCCGGGTTTGATTCCCGGCGCCTCCATTTCTTTTATTTCTTTTAAATTGGGGCCTCTTCTTTCTATTCAACGAAAATATTTATTAAATTTAAAGCCCAAAACTTACATTTCAGGAACGCCACTTAAGGTGGCGCTCAGGGGAACCGACTTTGGCGTTTAATTTTTTTCAGGGACATTTTTGACCATAACGTCTTGTACGAAAGTTGTTCATAATAAAAAGGGCTTTCATCTGATGTGCATATTGTGACAAAAAATTATTTTAAATTTTTTTTGGACAAATTTGTAGCCGTAGCATAACATTTTTTGTTTCAATATAAAATGATTACTCATATCACTGAGATACGCGGTTTCTTAGCTTTAAATTGATGTATTAAACATAAGAATACGTTGAAGCTTTGCTGAGTTATTTAGCCGTGAAAATAGCAACTAGAAATTGAAAAACCTAAAAAGCTGATAAATCTTCGAAAATGTCAATTTTTTGATTTAATTTCTTAAAAAATTGAGTATGGCTTTTGGTAACTTTTTCAGCGGAAATATGCAGTCATAGGAAAGGTCTAAATTTTGAAAAAGTGAAACGTGTGGGCAAACCTTACATTTTTTGCGTAGCGAAATCGACTACTTTTTTTGGACCTGGCTCCCCGCCGATTTTCAAATTTTGGCTCGCAGCACTATTTGTAGTCGCTCAAACACAACTGATTTTTGAAAAATAGATTTTTTGCAAAATCAAAACTAAAAATCAGAAATCGAAGATAAATCACGTCTAGATTTTTGAAAGATCTTTCTATCGATACCAAGATCGTCAAAATCGGTTGAAATTTCGTTGAGCTAGGTCAAAAACAAAATTAGTGTGAATAGGAAATTCGACATGGTCATAAAATTTGACACATTCACATTAAAGTGCTGAACTGTATTCTAAATAGGTTTTTTTGATGTCTCTTTGATGTACAATTAAAGTGGTATTGGTATTTATTGCATGAGCTGAGCGCCGAACATGAGTTTTGTTGCTGAGCGCTACCTTAAGGGTTTAGCTCTCACAGCTGTGGCCAGAATCGCGAGGGAACGGTCGCAGCATATCCGCATCCTTAGCTAGGACTAAGAACTCTCCGAATTGGGAAGAGTGTCACACTCTTCTTATTGGAGACTCCTGCTATATTCATAAAAATAAGTTTAACTTAGATTTTAGAATCCCGTATCCGCTTAACCTGTTTCTCATTTTCAAGCATTGATTCTAAGCGTTTGTTTTTTTAATGCAGAATACGATGATGCAAGATGTCTCAATCCGGACAGAACATGCTACAACACGGATCTCGAGTCATGTAAAGGGGTCGACACCTATTATGGCCCAAAAGCCACTACAGTTACAGGATTGGCTTGCAAAAAGTGGACCGAAGTGACTGATAGACGTTTTCACGCTATGGGGGATCACAATTCATGTAGAAAATCTCAGCTGAGACCCTCGAGAATTATACCCTGGTGTTTTACCGATGACCCTCAAAAACAGTGGGATTATTGTTTTCATTCATTTAAAGATTGCAAAGCTAGTAAGTTAGAATTAAATTTTTTTCGTTCAAGGCGAATACTTGTTGATCTACAGTTTAGGATGAAGGATATTTCTGATGTAATAGGAGAAGCAGTTTATAAAAACGTTTAGTGATGCTGCATCAAAAAAGAAAAAAATCAAAATGATTGACAAAATAAATTTTTTCTGATTTTTGTGGGAATAATATAACCTTGACCAAGAGTACCTAATAGTGTCTCACTCTATCTGGAAGAAGTGTATCTGCATGTCTGCCTGAGTGCTGATTGGAGCTAGTGCAGCTCGTGCTCGACTGAAGAGTGTCTCACTCTTCTTTTATATAGTGAGACACTATTATCTACTCTTGCCCTGACATAGATAAGCATTGCACAGTTTGTCAGATGGTTACAGCTACAGTACGAACCTGAAGCTCCCTTCCTGCGCTTCTTACGCAATATTGTGGGATTGAAAATTGAAGGAACAGATTTCCACAAATATGTTTATATTTAACTATATTGGTATATATTTACTATTATTATAAAACTAAAATTTAGCTGCTAACAGCTAACTGCTAACTTTTTAACGTGTTTTGCAGAAACTGCATTCGATGAAATTAAAGACCAACTGTCATTCACTGATGCTGTTGATCCGTATTGTCAAGAAGGTAATAGAAAAATACAATACAATTTGTTACCAGCAAGATTACATAATGGTGAAGAGTATGACACTCTTTCACGATGTTCCGTCCGAAATAGGCCTGTTAATGCTTGATTGCAGGAAGGAACACAGACATGTCTTGATTGGAGGCTGTTTCAGTACACTACCAGTAAAATTTTTTGGTTCTTTATCGAGATCTCAGATTGAGGATTGAGGGGTGAAGGTGTGTCGTATGGGGCAGGAACATTTAGGGTGGATTTAACAAAGGTGGTTTTACTAAACCATTGGTTTTACGTACGTTTTGCATGATTAGCACATAATTTCATTACGAAATATCGCCTGGTTTTACGATGAAGAATAGCGCATACCGCACGGTGGGCTGGGAGTTGGGGGTGGTTGAAAGTTCTGTGTCTGTGTACGCTTACACGCAACATCTATCAATGAAGTTTGTTTCAGTCTATATGTTATACATTTGTAGGTTAGGCTATTCTAGTTATTTCTGTATGCTTACTGCTTAGGTAATTTAAAGCTCATCTTTAGTCAGCTATTGTTTTCAAACTTTGTTATACATGCGGGTTTTTGTAATGCGACGTAAGTCACTGCAATTGTGTGGCATGAAGCCGAAACTAATAAATCAACTGCCATGTTAGACAGCGGCGCTGATGAAAATTGGCAAATTGTTTTAGCAGTTGCTGCGTATCGGTACCAGGACGAATCTTGCGGCAATGTTTTTGGTTTTAAAGCAATTTGTGCTGAAAAATGTCTGAAAGAATGCATCAATGACAATAGCGGCCCTTTAGAATGCAACCAATGGAAATGTGCCGACAATGAAATTGATCCAAAAAATATAGAATTTGGCTGCAAATGTTCTCCGTAAGTGAATATTCTTTTTTGAAACTCATTAGTAGGATTTACGCGCCGGTATTGAGTGGTTTTGTAGTTCACTTCGTCTAATACTGCTTTAACGAAGGGGCTGGTCGTAAAACTTTTGGTTCTCCAATATACATAAAATTTGTTCAGAAGGCAGCCTGCATACTAGGAACACGCATCGAAGATTCAAACAAGCAGCACATTCGTGCGAATTTTTTCAGTAATTTTTTGCTGTCGAAATTAGTACTTACACTAAGTTTAACCCTGCCGCTTAAAATATTTAGAATAAGTAAAATTGTTCTAAAAAAGTATGATATTTACTTAGTCCTTCAAAGACGACGGCGAACGCAGAATCGAACGAAATTTTGTAGGTATACTATCATTATTCATTGATAGCAATTATTTATTATTCATTAGTAAAAAGTTAATGAATCATCATCAAGTCAATTTTTTAACAAAATTTAATCCTCGCCATGCCACCCTCCGTTCCTTTTTCGACAAAAATTGTCACTGTGAAGGTGTGAAATTATCTTTTTATGTTTCTGATTAAAAAATGGGAACCTTTTATAACAATATTTTATGTTTTGGATTAGATCATGTTAGCCTTTCGTTAAAGAAATGACAGCACTGCAAGGATGAATTCAAATTATGGCCAAGCGGGTGTCACAAACTTAAGCTTTGAGAATGCTAAGACATTGATTATTAATAATAATAGATACACAAATATATACACACACATATAAAGACATATACAAGTAACTTATACAAAATTATAAGGTAAAGAGTGGTACTTTGGTATATCCATATTTTAGCAACGTTTAAAAATATGACCACAACAATCAAAAGTTTGAACACGCATATCATGCAATATGCTTCGTGGCCAGCTTATGCCAAAAAGTAGTATAAAGACCTGCCGCCGCTAAGGCGCTGGTAGGAAAAATTGCATTTTTTTGCAAACCGTCACTGAAGCTTGCAGATAAAGAAATATCGCTGACTAAAATTCTGTCATTTTTAGCATTTCGCCCTAGATTTTGGGTTTTAAAACATGAAAACTATGCAATACCAACTCGCTCATACAGCATTAGGTGGTTTGCTCTTGATCTGTCTATTTAAAGCCTACGTTTTGGGTTAATTGTAAACGTTTATTATCATTTTAATATTTGTAAGTTTATTTAGAGTGACGTTTTAAAGTTAATAGTGCACATCTGGTGCAGAGGTGTACTAGTGAATAATGAAATTTAACGGGATTCCAAATCCTTGCGTCTTGTTCGAGTATGTGAGAAAAACTAAAAAACCATAAACCTTGAAGTCAGAAAAATTCAGGTCTTACAGGAAAAATTAAGTAAAAACAAAAGCTAATTTTGATTGTATTAAACAAATAATGAACATTGCTCATGTTTTGAAAACACACACAAAGCACAACAAATACGCGAAAGCATAATTTAAAAACCGAAACTATAGTCTGACCAAAAAGTGTATGTATCGAACTCCATTACTTCATAGCAGCTTAGTCGTTTGAGGTAACTCCATAATGTATATATCATTCGAAAGCATTTTTAATGGAAATTTTTACGAAATTAAATTATTTCAAAAAATTTGAAGTTAAAAATTTTAATTCAAATAAAACGATTTTTTCCGCTTAATTACAGGAAACCTAATGTATTGGATATCATTCGATAGCCCATTCCATTGCGTCTAACGATATATACAACATCACTATAGCATGCACCTTTCAAAAATTATAGATTTTTTTATTTTTGATTTTTTTATTGAAAAACGTCATTTTTGGCCCGTATTATTAGCTGTAACTCAGCATTTACTAAACCAAATCTGACAAATTTTGCATCAATAGGCGCATTGTGACCTGGCGCAGTCTGTGAAAGTAATAAAACTTCAAAATTTGATACTAAAATTTTCAATATTTGTCAGGTTTACAGTCATTTTTCAGCAACTTTTGTTCAAGATTAGTTAAAATAATTGTTACCACAATTAAGAGCAGTTCTTTAGCTTTCATTTTATACCAAAAACATGTGGTTTTGATTGGATTGAGCAAAGTTATGCAAAAAATAAATCATTATTTACAGTATATGTGTACGCCTACAAAAATTTATACACGCATATCAGCGTGTAGAATGTTTGAACGCATGCACATGACATGCTCATCAAGCACTAATTTTTGACAAGTAATGAAAACAGCATAACTTTTTGCTGCATAACTTTGCTCAATCCAATCAAAAGTACATGTTTTTGGTATGAAAGCTAAAGAACTGAACTTTATTGTGGTAACAATTATTTTAACCAATCTTGAACAAACATTGCTGAAAAATGACTGTAAACCTGACAAATAATGAAAAATTTAGTATCAAATTTTGAAATTTTATTACTTTCACAGACTGGGCTAGGTCGCAACTACCCAAGCATAGCAAAACACTAAACACAAAGTATGAACAGGGCTCAAGGAGTATATAAGTAATGAAATTATATTTAGAAAATTTGACATTAAACACAACTAAATTTGTTTTTTAATTAATTGATAGGGACTGCCAAACGTCAGTGATGAGTATAACAGCTGCAGTAGATTATTACTATGATACATGCATCCAGAATAAAACAACGCTTGCATCCTCTACACCAGAATTACAAACATCTACAGCAGAACTACCAGAAGCATTATCAACTAAATCGCTACAAGTGACAAGTGGAATAACCCCTGAACCAGAGTCGTCAATAAGCTCAGGGGCGTTTAGCACTGTTTCTGGTACTCAGAGCAGTTCAATGACAGAAGCGACAGAAACAGCGGTGGTAGAATCCACAGAAGCGGTTGCAAGCGCTGAGTCGTCCTCGACTGAAAATGAAACAGATACTCCTCCCTCAGGAGCATCAGAATCATCGCTGCCAGTTACAAGTGAACAGACACCTGGCCCAGGATTGTCAGTTAGCTCAGGGCCGTTTAGCACTGTTTCTGATACTCGAAGGAGTTTCGTGTTAGAGGCCACAGAAACAACAGCGGTTGATTCCACAGAAATAGTTCCAAGCACTGAGACGTCCGTAACTGGAAATGAAACAAACAGTGTTCCCGCAGGAACATCAGAATTATCGCTACCAGCGACAACAGAACAGACACCTGGACCAGGATCGTCAGTAAGCTCTAGGCAGTTTAGCACTGTTTCTAGTACTCACAGCAGTTCCGTGTCAGAGGCCACAGAAACAGCGGCGGTAGAATCCACAGAAACGGCTGCAAGCACTGAGTCGTCCGCAACCGAAATTAAAGCAGACGGTGTTCCATCAGAAGCATCAGGATCGTCGCTGCCAGTTGCAAGTAAACAGACACCTGGATTAGAATTGTCAGTAAGCTCAGGGCAGTTTAGCACTGTTTCTGGTACTCAGAGCAGTTCCATGTCAGAGGCCACAGAAAAAGCGGCGGTCGAATCCACAGAAACGGTTGCAAGCACTGAGTTGTCCTCGACTGAAAATGAAACAGATACTCCTCCCTCGGGAGCATCAGAATCATCACTGCCAGTTACAAGTGAACAGACACCTGGTCTAGGATTGTCAGTAAGCTCAGGGCCGGTTAGCACTGTTTCTGATACTCGAAGTCGTTCCGTGTCAGAGGCCACAGAAACAACGGCGGTAGAATCCACTGAAACGGTTGCAAACACGCAGTCGTTCGCAACTGAAATCAAAACAGACAGTGTTCCCTCAAGAACATCAGAATCATCGCTGCCAGTTACAAGTGAACAAACACATGGACTAGAATTGTCAGTAAGCTCAGAGCAGTTTAGCACTGTTTCTGGTACTCAGAGCAGTTCCGTGTCAGAGGCCACAGAAACAACGGCGATAGATTCCACGGAAACGGTTGCAAGCACTGAGACGTCCGTAACTGGAAATGAAGCAAACAGTGTTCCCTCAGGAGCATCAGAATCATCGCTGCCAGTTACAACTGAACAAACGCGTGGGCCTGGATGGTCAGTTAGCTCAGGGCAGTTTAGCACTGTTTCTGGTACTCAAAGCAGTTCCATGTCAGAGGCCACAGAAACAGCGGCTGTAGAATACACTAAAACGGTTGCAAGCACTGAGTCGTCCGCAACTGAAATCAAAACAGACAGTGTTCCCTCAGGAGCATCAGAATCATCGCTGCCAGTTATCAGTGAACAGACACCTGGACTAAAATCGTCAGTAAGCTCAGGGCAGTTTAGCACTGTTTTTGGTACTCAGAGCAGTTCAATGACAGAGGCCACAAAAACAACGGCTGTAGAGTCCACTGAAAGGGTTGCAAGCACTGAGTCGTCCGCAACTGAAATCAAAACAGACAGTGTTCCCTCAGGAGCATCAGAATCATCGCTGCCAGTTACCAGTGAACAGACACCTGGACTAAAATCGTCAGTTAGCTCAGGGCCGTTTAGCACTGTTTCTGATACTCGAAGTAGTTCCGTGTTAGAGGCCACAGAAACAACAGCGGTTGATTCCACAGAAATGGTTCCAAGCACTGAGACGTCCGTAACTGGAAATGAAGCAAACAGTGTTCCCGCAGGAACATCAGAATCATCGCTACCAGCGACAACAGAACAGACACCTGGACCAGGATCGTCAGTAAGCTCTAGGCAGTTTAGCACTGTTTCTGGTACTCAGAGCAGTTCCGTGTCAGAGGCCACAGAAACAGCGGCGGTAGAATCCACAGAAACGGCTGCAAGCACTGAGTCGTCCGCAACCGAAATTAAAGCAGACAGTGTTCCATCAGAAGCATCAGGATCGTCGCTGCCAGTTACAAGTAAACAGACACCTGGATTAGAATTGTCAGTAAGCTCAGGGCAGTTTAGCACTGTTTCTGGTACTCAGAGCAGTTCCATGTCAGAGGCCACAGAAAAAGCGGCGGTCGAATCCGCAGAAACGGTTGCAAGCACTGAGTTGTCCTCGACTGAAAATGAAACAGATACTCCTCCCTCGGGAGCATCAGAATCATCACTGCCAGTTACAAGTGAACAGACACCTGGTCTAGGATTGTCAGTAAGCTCAGAGCAGTTTAGCACTGTTTCTGGTACTCAGAGCAGTTCCGTGTCAGAGGCCACAGAAAAAGCGGCGGTCGAATCCACTGAAACGGTTGCAAACACGCAGTCGTTCGCAACTGAAATCAAAACAGACAGTGTTCCCTCAGGAACATCAGAATCATCGCTGCCAGTTACAAGTGAACAAACACATGGACTAGAATTGTCAGTGAGCTCAGAGCAGTTTAGCACTGTTTCTGGTACTCAGAGCAGTTCCGTGTCAGAGGCCACAGAAACAACGGCGATAGATTCCACGGAAACGGTTGCAAGCACTGAGACGTCCGTAACTGGAAATGAAACAAACAGTGTTCCCTCAGGAGCATCAGAATCATCGCTGCCAGTTACAACTGAACAAACGCGTGGGCCTGGATTGTCAGTAAGCTCAGGGCAGTTTAGCACTGTTTCTGGTACTCAAAGCAGTTCCATGTCAGAGGCCACAGAAACAGCGGCTGTAGAATACACTAAAACGGTTGCAAGCACTGAGTCGTCCGCAACTGAAATCAATACAGACAGTGTTCCCTCAGGAGCATCAGAATCATCGCTGCTAGTTACCAGTGAACAGACACCTGGACCAGGATCGTCAGTAAGCTCAGGGCCGTTTAGCACCGTTTCTGATACTCGAAGCATTTCCGTGTCAGCGGCCACAGAAACAATGGCGGTAGAATCCACTGAAACGGTTGCAAACACTCAGTCGTCCGCAACTGAAATCAAAAGAGACAGTGTTTCCTCAGAAGCACCAGAATCATCGCTGCCAGCGACAAATGAACAGACACCTGGACCAAAATCGCCAGTAAGCTCAGGGCAGTTTAGCACTGTTTCTGGTACTCAGAGCAGTTCCGTGTCAGAAGCTACAGAAACAGCGGCAGTATTATCCACTGAAACGGTTGCAAGCACTGAATCGTCCACAACTGAAATTAAAACAGATAGTGTTCCCTCCGCAGCATCAGAATCATCGATGCCAGCGACAAATGAACAGACACCTGGACCAAGATCGCCAGTAAGCTCAGGGCAGTTTAGCAGTGTTTCTGGTACTCAGAGCAGTTCCGTGTCAGAGGTCACAGAAACAGCGGCGGCAGAATACACAGAAACGGTTGCAAGCACTAAATTGTACTCAACTGAAAATGAAACAGACACTGCTCCCTCAGGAGGATCACAATCATCGCTGCCAGTTACAAGTGAACAGACACCTGGACCAGAATCGTCAGTAAGCTCAGGGCAGTTTAGCACTGTTTCTGACACTCACAGCAGTTCCGTGTCAGAGGTCACAGAAACAGCGGCGGCAGAATACACAGAAACGGTTGCAAGCACTGAGTTGTCGTCGACTGAAAATGAAACAGACACTGCTTCCTCAGGAGGATCAAAATCATCGCTGCCAGTTACAATTGAACAGACACCTGGACCAGGATCGTCAGTAAGCTCAGGGCAGTTTAGCACTGTTTCTGGTACTCAGAGCAGTTCAATGACAGAGGCCACAAAAACAACGGCTGTAGAGTCCACTGAAATGGTTGCAAGCACTGAGTCGTCCGCTACTGGAAGTGAAACAGACAGTCATCCCTCAGGAGCATCAGAATCATCGCGGCCAGCGACAAATGAACAGACACCTGGACCAGGATTGCCAGTAAGCTCAGGGCAGTTTAGTACTGTTTCTGGTACTCAGAGCAGTTCCGTGTCAGAGTCTACAGAAACAGCGGCGGTATTATCAACAGAAACAGTTGCAAGCACTGAATCGTCCGCAACTGAAACTAAAACAAATAGTGTTCCCTCCGCAGCATCAGAATCATTGCTGCCAGCGACAAGTGAACAAACACCTAGACCAAGATCGCCAGTAAGCTCAGGGCAGTTTAGCACTGTTTCTGGTACTCAGAGCAGTTCCGTGTCAGAGGCTACAGAAACAGCGGCAGTATTATCCATTGAAACGGTTGCAAGCACTGAATCGTTCACAACTGAAATTAAAACAAATAGTGTTCCCTCCGCAGCATCAGAATCATCGCTGCCAGCGACAAGTGAACAAACACCTAGACCAAGATCGCCAGTAAGCTCAGGGCAGTTTAGCACTGTTTCTGGTACTCAGAGCAGTTCCGTGTCAGAGGCTACAGAAACAGCGGCAGTATTATCCACTGAAACGGTTGCAAGCACTGAATCGTCCACAACTGAAATTAAAACAAATAGTGTTCCCTCCGCAGCATCAGAATTATCGCTGCCAGTTAAAAGTGAACAGACACCTGGACCAATATCGTCAGTAAGCTCAGGGCAGTTTAGCACTGTTTCTGGTACTCACAGCAGTTCAATGACAGAGGCCACAAAAAAAACGGCTGTAGAGTCCACTGAAACGGTTGCAAGCACTGAGTTGTCCGCTACTGGAAGTGAAACAGACAGTCATCCCTCAAGAGCATCAGAATCATCGCTGCCAGTGACAAGTGAACAGACACCTGGACCAGGATCGTCAGTAAGCTCAGTGCCGTTTAGCACCGTTTCTGATACTCGAAGCATTTCCGTGTCAGAGGCCACAGAAACAACGGCGGTAGAATCCACTAAAACGGTTGCAAACACTCAGTCGTCCGCAACTGAAATCAAAACAGACAGTGTTCCCTCAGAAGCACCAGAATCACTGCTGCCAGTTACAAGTGAACAGACACTTGGACCAGGATCGCCAGTAAGCTCAGGCCAGTTTAGCACTGTTTCTGGTACTCAAAGCAGTTCCGTGTCAGAAGCTACAGAAACAGCGGCGGTATTATCCACAGAAAAGGTTGCAAGCACTGAGTTGTCGTCGACTGAAAATGAAACAGACACTGCTCCCTCAGGAGCATCAGAATCATCGCTGCCAGTGACAAGTGAACAGACACTTGGATCAGGATCGTCAGTAAGCTCAGAGCAGTTTAGCACTGTTTCTGGTACTCAGAGCAGTTCCGTGTCAGAGTCTACAGAAACAGCGGCGGTATTATCAACAGAAACAGTTGCAAGCACTGTATCGTCCGCAACTGAAATTAAAACAAATAGTGTTCCCTCCGCAGCATCAGAATCATCGCTGCCAGCGACAAATGAACAGACACCTGGACCAAGATCGCCAGTAAGCTCAGGGCAGTTTAGCACTGTTTCTGGTACTCAGAGCAGTTCCGTGTCAGAGGTTACAGAAACAGCGGCAGTATTATCCACTGAAACGGTTGCAAGCACTGAATCGTCCACAACTGAAATTAAAACAGATAGTGTTCCCTCCGCAGCATCAGAATCATCGCTGCCAGCGACAAATGAACAGACACCTGGACCAAGATCGCCAGTAAGCTCAGGGCAGTTTAGCACTGTTTCTGGTACTCAGAGCAGTTCTGTGTCAGAGGTCACAAAAACAGCGGCGGCAGAATACACAGAAACGGTTGCAAGCACTAAATTGTACTCAACTGAAAATGAAACAGACACTGCTCCCTCAGGAGGATCAGAATCATCGCTGCCAGTTACAATTGAACAGACACCTGGACCAGGATCGTCAGTAAGCTCATGGCAGTTTAGCACTGTTTCTGGTACTCAGAGCAGTTCAATGACAGAGGCCACAAAAACAACGGCTGTAGAGTCCACTAAAATGGTTGCAAGCACTGAGTCGTCCGCTACTGGAAGTGAAACAGACAGTCATCCCTCAGGAGCATCAGAATCATCGCGGCCAGCGACAAATGAACAGACACCTGGACCAGGATTTCCAGTAAGCTCAGGGCAGTTTAGCACTGTTTCTGGTACTCAAAGCAGCTCCGTGTCAGAGTCTACAGAAACAGCGGCGGTATTATCAACAGAAACAGTTGCAAGCACTGAATCGTCCGCAACTGAAACTAAAACAAATAGTGTTCCCTCCGCAGCATCAGAATCATCGCTGCCAGCGACAAGTGAACAGACACCTGGACCAAGATCGCCAGTAAGCTCAGGGCAGTTTACCACTGTTTCTGGTACTCAGAGCAGTTCCGTGTCAGAGGCTACAGAAACAGCGGCAGTATTCTCCACTGAAACAGTTGCAAGCACTGAATCGTCCACAACTGAAATTAAAACAGATAGTGTTCCCTCCGCAGCATCAGAATCATCGATGCCAGCGACAAATGAACAGACACCTGGACCAAGATCGCCAGTAAGCTCAGGGCAGTTTAGCACTGTTTCTGGTACTCAGAGCAGTTCCGTGTCAGAGGCTACAGAAACAGCGGCAGTATTATCCAAAGAAACGGTTGCAAGCACTGAATCGTCCACAACTGAAATTAAAACAGATAGTGTTTCCTCCGCAGCATCAGAATCATCGCTGCCAGCGACAAATGAACAGACACCTGGACCAAGATCGCCAGTAAGCTCAGGGCAGTTTAGCACTGTTTCTGGTACTCAGAGCAGTTCTGTGTCAGAGGTCACAGAAACAGCGGCGGCAGAATACACAGAAACGGTTGCAAGCACTAAATTGTACTCAACTGAAAATGAAACAGAGACTGCTCCCTCCGCAGCATCAGAATCATCGCTGCCAGCGACAAGTGAACAGACACCTGGACCAAGATCGCCAGTAAGCTCAGGGCAGTTTACCACTGTTTCTGGTACTCAGAGCAGTTCCGTGTCAGAGGCTACAGAAACAGCGGCAGTATTCTCCACTGAAACGGTTGCAAGCACTGAATCGTCCACAACTGAAATTAAAACAGATAGTGTTCCCTCCGCAGCATCAGAATCATCGATGCCAGCGACAAATGAACAGACACCTGGACCAAGATCGCCAGTAAGCTCAGGGCAGTTTAGCACTGTTTCTGGTACTCAGAGCAGTTCCGTGTCAGAGGCTACAGAAACAGCGGCAGTATTATCCAAAGAAACGGTTGCAAGCACTAAATTGTACTTAACTGAAAATGAAACAGAGACTGCTCCCTCAGGAGGATCAGAATCATCGCTGCCAGCGACAAATGAACAGACACCTGGACCAAGATCGCCAGTAAGCTCAGGGCAGTTTAGCACTGTTTCTGGTACTCAGAGCAGTTCCGTGTCAGAGGCTACAGAAACAGCGGCAGTATTATCCAAAGAAACGGTTGCAAGCACTAAATTGTACTTAACTGAAAATGAAACAGAGACTGCTCCCTCCGCAGCATCAGAATTATCGCTGCCAGCGACAAATGAACAGACACCTGGACCAAGATCGCCAGTAAGCTCAGGGCAGCTTAGCACTGCTTTTGGTACTCAGAGCAGTTCCGTGTCGGAGGCTACAGAAACAACGGCGGCAGATTCCACTGAAACGGTTGCAAGCACTGAATCGTCCGCAACTGGAATTAAAACAGATAGTGTTCCCTCTGCAGCATCAGAATCATCGCTGCCAGCGACAAGTGAACAGAGTACTGGACCAGGATCGTCAGTAAGCTCAGAGCAGTTTACCACTGTTTCTGGTACTCAGAGCAGTTCCGTGTCAGAGGCCACAGAAACAGCGGCGGTAGAATCCACAGAAACGGTTGCAAGCACTGAGTCGTCCTCGACTGAAAATGAAACAGACACTGCTCCCTCAGGAGCATCAGAATCATCGGTGCCAGTTACAAGTGGACAGACACCTGGGCCAGGATCCTCATTAAGTTCAGGGCCGTTTAGAACTGTTTCTGGTACTCAGAGCAGTTCCGTGTCAGAGGCCACAGAAACAACTGCGGTAGAATTCACTGAAACGGTTGCAAGCACTGAGTCGTCCGCGACAAAAAATGAAACAGACACTGCTCCCTCACGAGCATTAGAATCATCGCTGCCAGCGACAAGTGAACAGACACCTGGGCCAGGATCGTCAGTAAGCTCAGGGCAGTTTAGCACTGTTTCTGGTACTCAGAGCAGTTTCGTGTCAGAGGCCACAAAAACAGCGGCGGTAGAACCCACAGAAACTGTTGCAAGCACTGAGTCGTCCTTGACTGAAAATGAAACAGACACTGCTCCCTCAGGAGCATCAGAATCATCGCTGCCAGTTACAGGTGGACAGACACCTGGGCCAGGATCCTCATTAAGTTCAGGGCAGTTTAGCACTGTTTCTGGTACTCAGAGCAGTTCCGTCTCAGAGGCCACAGAAACAACTGTGGTAGAATCCACAGAAACGGTTGCAAGCACTGAGTCGTCCGCGACAGAAAATAAAACAGACACTGCTCCCTCAGGAGCATTAGAATCATCGCTGCTAGCGACAAGTGAACAGACACCTGGGCCAGGATCGTCAGTAAGCTCAGGGCAGTTTAGCACTGTTTCTGGTACTCAGATCAGTTCCGTGTCAGAGGCCACAGAAACAATTGCGGTAGAATCCACTGAAACGGTTGCAAGCACAGAGTCGTCCGCGACAGAAAATGAAACAGACACTGCTCCCTCACGAGCATTAGAATCATCGCTGCCAGCAACAAGTGAACAGACACCTGGGCCAGGATCGTCAGTAAGCTCTGGGCAGTTTACCACTGTTTCTGGCACTCAGAGCAGTTCCGTGTCAGAGGTCACAGAAACAGCTGCGGTAGAAGCCGTTAAATCGGTTGTAAGCACTGAGTCGTCCGCGACTGAAAATGAAGCAGACACTGATCCCTCAGGAGCATTAGAATTATCGCTGCCAGCGACAAGTGAACAGACACCTGGGCCAGGATCGTCAGTAAGCTCAGGGCAGTTTAGCACTGTTTCTGTTACTCAGATCAGTTCCGTGTCAGAGGCCACAGAAACAACTGCGGTAGAATCCACTGAAACGGTTGCAAGCACTGAGTCGTCCGCGACAGAAAATGAAACAGACACTGCTCCCTCAGGAGGATCAGAATCATCGCTGCCAGTTACAAGTGAACAGACACCTGGACCAAGATCGTCAATAAGCTCATGGCAGTTTAGCACTGTTTCTGGTACTCAAAGCAGTTCCGTGTCAGAGGCCACAGAAACAACGGCGGTAGAATCCACTGAAACGGTTGCAAGCACTGAGTCGTCCTTGACTGAAAATGAAACAGACAATGCTCCCTCAAGAGCATCAGAATCATCGCTGCCAGTGACAAGTGAACAGACACCTGGATTAGAATCGTCCGTAAGCTCAGGGCAGTTTAGCACTGTTTCTGGTACTCAGAGCAGTTCCTTGTCCGAAACCATAGAAACAACGGCGGTAGAATCCACTGAAACGGTTGCAAGCACTGAGTCGTCCTTGACTGAAAATGAAACAGACAATGCTCCCTCAAGAGCATCAGAATCATCGCTGCCAGTTACAAGTGAACAGACACCTGGGCCAGGATCCTCAGTAAGGTCAGGGCAGTTTAGCACTGTTTCTGGTACTCAAAGCAGTTCTGCGTCAGAGGCCACAGAAACATCTGCGGTAGAATCCACTGAATCGGTTGTAAGCACTGAGTTGTCTGCGACCGAAAATGAAACAGACACTGCTCCGTCAGGAGCATCAGAATCATCGCTCCCAGTGACAAGTGAACAGACACCTGGGCCAGGATCGTCAGTAAGCTCAGGGCAGTTTAGCACTGTTTCTGGTACTCAGAGCAGTTCTGCGCCAGAGGCCACAGAAACAACTGCGGTAGAATCCACTGAATCGGTTGTAAGCACTGAGTCGTCCGCGACCGAAAATGAAACAGACAGTGCTCCCTCAGGAGCATCAGAATCATCGCTGCCAGTGACAAGTGAACAGACACCTGGACCAGGATCGTCAGTAAGCTCAGGGCAGTTTAGCACTGTTTCTGGTACTCAGAGCAGTTCTGCGTCAGAGGCCACAGAAACAACTGCGGTAGAATCCACTAAATTGGTTGTAAGCACTGAGTCGTCCGCGACCGAAAATGAAACAGACACTGCTCTCTCAGGAGCATCAGAATCATCGCTGCCAGCGACAAGTGAACAGACACCTGGATTAGAATCGTCCGTAAGCTCAGGGCAGTTTAGCACTGTTTCTGGTACTCAGAGCAGTTCAATGACAAAGGCCACAGAAACCGCGGTGGTATTATACACAGAAACGGTTGCAAGCACTGAGTCGTCCGCGACAGAAAATGAAACAGACACTGCTCCCTCGGGAGCATTAAAATCATCGCTGCCAGCGACAGGTGAACAGACACCTGGGCCAGGATCGTCAGTAAGCTCAGGGCAGTTTAGCACTGTTTCAGGCACTCAGAGCAGTTCCGTGTCAGAGGTCGCTGAAACAGCTGCGGTAGTCTCCACTGAATCAGTTGTAAGCACTGAGTCGTCCGCGACTGAAATTGAAACAGACACTGCTCCATCAGGAGCATCAGAATCATCGCTGCCAGTGACAAGTGAACAGACACCTGGACCAGGATCGTCAGTAAGCTCAGGGCAGTTTAGCACTGTTTCAGGTACTCAGAGCAGTTCTGCGTCAGAGGCCACAGAAACAACTGCGGTAGAATCCACTAAATCGGTTGTAAGCACTGAGTCGTCCGCGACCGAAAATGAAACAGACACTGCTCTCTCAGGAGCATCAGAATCATCGCTGCCAGCGACAAGTGAACAGACACCTGGGCCAGGATCGTCAGTAAGCTCAGGGCAGTTTAGCACTGTTTCTGGCACTCAGAGCAGTTTCGTGTCAGAGGTCGCTGAAACAGCTGCGGTAGTCTCCACTGAATCAGTTGTAAGCACTGAGTCGTCCGCGACTGAAAGTGAAGCAGACACTGCTCCCTCAGGAGCATTAGAATCATCGCTGCCAGCGACAAGTGAACAGACACCTGGGCCAGGATCCTCAGTAAGGTCAGGGCAGTTTAGCACTGTTTCTGGTACTCAGAGCAGTTCTGCGTCAGAGGCCACAGAAACATCTGCGGTAGAATCCACTGAATCGGTTGTAAGCACTGAGTTGCCCGCAACCGAAAATGAAACAGACACTGCTCCCTCAGGAGCATCAGAATCATCGCTGCCAGTGACAAGTGAACAGACACCTGGGCCAGGATCGTCAGTAAGCTCAGGGCACTTTAGCACTGTTTCTGGCTCTCAGAGCAGTTCAGCGTCAGAGGTCACAGAAACAACTGCGGTAGAATCCAATGAATCAGTTGTAAGCACTGAGTCGTCCGCGACTGAAAATGAAGCAGACACTGCTCCCTCAGGAGCATTAAAATCATTGCTGCCAGCGACAAGTGAACAAACACCTGGATTAGAATCGTCCGTAAGCTCAGGGCAGTTTAGCACTGTTTCTGGTACTCAGAGCAGTAGTGCGTCAGAGGCCACAGAAACAACTGCGGTAGAATCCACTGAATCGGTTGTAAGCACTGAGTCGTCCACGACCGAAAATAAAACAGACAGTGCTCCCTCAGGAGCATCAGAATCATCGCTGCCAGTGACAAGTGAACAGACACCTGGACCAGGATCGTCAGGAAGCTCAGTGCAGTTTAGCACTGTTTCTGGTACTCAGAGCAGTTCTGCGTCAGAGGCCACAGAAACAACTGCGGTAGAATCCACTGAATCAGTTGTAAGCACTGAGTCGTCCGCGACTGAAAATGAAGCAGACACTGCTCCCTCAGGAGCATTAAAATCATTGCTGCCAGCGACAAGTGAACAGACACCTGGACCAGGATCGTCAGTAAGCTCAGTGCAGTTTAGCACTGTTTCTGGTACTCAGAGCAGTTCTGCGTCAGAGGCCACAGAAACAACTGCGGTAGAATCCACTGAATCAGTTGTAAGCACTGAGTCGTCCGCGACTGAAAATGAAGCAGACACTGCTCCCTCAGGAGCATTAAAATCATTGCTGCCAGCGACAAGTGAACAGACACCTGGACCAGGATCGTCAGTAAGCTCAGGGCAGTTTAGGACTGTTTCTGGTACTCAGAGCAGTAGTGCGTCAGAGGCCACAGAAACAACTGCGGTAGAATCCACTGAATCGGTTGTAAGCACTGAGTCGTCCGCGACCGAAAATAAAACAGACAGTGCTCCCTCAGGAGCATCAGAATCATCGCTGCCAGTGACAAGTGAACAGACACCT
>JASANF010003836.1:0-11854 GCA_030248245.1 Trissonchulus sp. WLG1_4 | reverse complement strand
TGTTGCCTTCTAAAAACTTAAAGTGCCGCGTTTTATATTAGTACAATCCTCAGCACAGCAAGCATCGCACCGTAATCTGTCAAAAATAAGTTAAACCTTAATGTCAACAAAGAGGTGCAATCCGAAATAGAGAATGGTTCAGTTCCAACAATAGGTTGCAATTTGCAAAGTGGAATACAATCTTGAATCTGATACTGAGTGTAAAATGTAGCGCCTTGCAAACTGTGATCAGCGTAGTTGGAATTTCGTAAATGTACAGTTCGAAGCCAAATTCTGGAGACGTTTGATCATTATCGTAGTAACATTGTAAAAGCACCGAAAAAAGATAGACTTCGTTACAAACTTTGATCAAGGCACCTAAAACGTCGTTATTCCCAGATGTTAATGGAAACAATGAAGTTTTGTCTGCAAATAGGTATTGGCTTTTGGTTGAAAAACCAATATATAATAACGATTAATGGACGAAACCTTAGTGTCAGTCTATCGCTAACTACTTCTCAAATGAATACACGTCACTTTAATAGACATTTCATTAAATACATTGCATAGATTAAATATAGATCACGTTTGTATGCAAAAATTCCTAGTGACACCTAATTATATTGTCTGATATTAATTGATAAGTTGAAATAGAGATAATTAATTTGTCTATCGTCTATCTATCTTGCTTTTTTTTGCTGCTGACATACTAAAAACAGTCTTCAGATAGTGCTGTTACTGATAGCGTCCCAATGGAAGAAGATAGTGTTCCACATCTTTTGTTTCGCCTAATGTCAATAATAAAATAGTTCTGAACTGGCTGTTTTCCTATTCCTGCCAAGACTGCTAAGACATTGTGCCAAGTAGACATGGAAATACCTTTCACAATTATAATACTAAGAAATGACCAGTAATTTACAACTGCAGCATCTGTCTCAACGTTCTTTGCAAAATCAATTAGAAAGTTTTCAATATAATATGATGTTGATAACTATCACAAAAAATGGACAAATAGTCTGAATTCTTATTTATTGCGAGCCTTTTTATTTTCAGTGGTGTTCGACATTTGTCGATGCATTTGACATTTGTTAGATCAGCTGAAATTTTAGCAAAACAGAGACCTGCTGTGTTGCAGGTTTCAAATTTCAACTGCGCTAAAACCGTGGTTTAAGAAAATCTGCGAAATTCGTAACGAATCGTGCGATATTTCGTAATGAAATTATTTGCAAACCATATAAAAACGTACGAAAAACCACCTTTGTGAAATGCACCCTATACACATCCCTATACTTTCCACCCTGTAATTTGGTGAAAAATATTATTATACACGTTTACACATCGAGACAATGTTGTTTCAATGCTGAGTAATAACAAGAGTACATAATAGTGTCTCACTTTATTTAGAAGAAAAGTGAGACACTCTTTTTTCTGCATGTGTTATAGCGCAGGAAGATGCGCTCGTCGTTTTCAGGCCACATGTTGCCGTTTTGTGCAACATGTGGCTGGCCAATCAGCGCGTAGATTCTATGCGTAACACACCTTAGCATATAATCGCTGAAGCGTTAATTAGCATTAAGGTGGGGATAAAAGGTTAATAACTCATTATTTATTCAGAGTCTGCTTGCAAAGACATTAAAACAGGTTTGCAAATACCTTTGAGGATATTTTGGCAATCTCTCTATCTCAAAAGTTTCTCAATCAATTTCGTTGAAAGTTTCCCAAAATATCCCCAAAGGCATTTGCAAACCTTTTGTAATGTTTTTGCAAGCAGACTATTAATAAAGAAAGAGTTATTAATCTTTTATCCCTATCTTAACGCTTATAAACGCATCAGCGATTATATACATACCTACTAAAGTGTGTTTCGCAGAGAATCTACGCGCTGATTGGCCAGCCACATGTTGCACAAAACGGCAAAATGTGGCCTGGAAATGTAGATCGCATCTGCCTGCGCTATAACACAGGCAGAAAGCAGAGTGTTTCACTCTTCTTCTAAATAGAGTGAGACACTATAATGTACAAAATGCAGAGAATCGCACTCACAGATTTGTTTGCATATCCGTTGCCGTTACTATGTTCATTTTGTACGGTTTAGAGGCCTGCATGGGCCTATTTTTTCGGCCCGTGGCCCGGCCCGGCCCGTTGCCTTCCGTCCTCGGCCCGGCCCGGCCCGGCCCGTTAGGGCTATTTTCAGGCCCGGCCCGGCCCGGCCCGTTTAGAGTCGTCTGTCGGCCCGGCCCGGCCCGGCCCGTTGGCAGGAAAAAAGGTCAGTTGTCCGTAGACTCATATTGCATTTTCAAATAGTGTTACTCGTACTAATGGCGTACCCAGAAAAAATATGTGGGGGAATCACCTTACCATTTCTTTATAATGGGTTAAAATGCACTTTTTAGCAATTTTAACACTTAAGGCATTACAAACACAAGACCACTAAAGCCACCAAGTTGCAGGCCGCAGGGGTCTGGGGGCGGCAGCCCATAGAGAAAAAATTGGAGATTTTTTCAATTTTTGGACCAAATTTGGTCAACTGGAGACGTATCTGAAATTTTTTCTAACAGAAAAATTAAAACAAAAGCTGGAAACGACGTCACACCAGTAGATGCAGCATAATATACTCTTGTATACATGCATTAGCTTTGCTGAAAATTAATAACAAAGAATATTAATCCATAGAGTTGCAGGGGTCTGGGGGCGGCAGCCCCCAGCAAAAAGTAGACAATTTTTTATTTTTACGCCCAATTTGGTCAACTGGAGACGGATCGGAAATTATTTGTACGCAAAGTCAGGCCCGTGGACCGGCCCGGCCCGTCAGCTTTCGGCCCGCTGCCCGGCCTATAGAGCCAAGCCCGGCCCGGGCTGCGGGCCGTGATGCAGGCCTCTAGTACGGTTGTTCATTGAAATGCTATATTATGAGCTCACACATTTACCAAAGTTTCGCTGCGCAGCATATTTTTTAATTGGTTAACCTGTTTACTCGTGCCATTGTGCTTTAGTGGTTAATGAAAACACCTTTTGCATGAAACTTCTGCTTGTTTTACACACTGTTGCAAATTCAAACTAATGATGAGACTGGGTATCAGGAGCACGTATTGTGCACTTTGGTACCCAGACTGTATCTAAATGAGCTCAGCTGCGCTGTGGCACAGCAGCAAAAATTAGGCTATACCTAGCTGGTTAATATAGGATAAGTTAAGGTTAAATTGTTGTTAAATTGTAAAGGTGAAGTTGCAGATAAGATTAACGTTTGCCATTGAGCTTAAAAATTTAGAAGAGTGGCGTGCTGATAGCAGCTACTCGCTGTATACTTATGGTGAAGAATGTACCTTGGCCCCATGGAGTGTAAGGACTGGGCCCTTTAAACTATTTAAACTACTATGAAACTTTTAAACTTATAAGATGTCTGCAAAAAAGATGACATCTCTTTGGCCAGGCAGCACTAAGGCCACGCATATGCAAACGGTGACCGCTGATGACCGTTTAAACTTGCAGCAGTAGTAGTAGTAGAAATTTACAGTAGTAGAAATTTACAGTAGTAGAAATTTACAGTAGTAGTTTAGTATAAATTTGTACGGCCTGGGAGAGGCAGTCTTAGGGTTGGGGGTAACCACAGGTTGTGAGTTGAACATAAAAGTTGGGGAGGGTGGTATATTAAAAACAGGGTCGAGTCTTTTCAAATCACGCGGAGGAATACTTCCTGCCGACACAACTCACAACCTGGGGTTTTAACCCATTTGATTCAGGAACTCTCGCTTTGCTGGTAATGGATTTGGATGCTGTTATGTTATGTTGAATTGGTGGCCGGTTGGATGTTGTCAATAAATGAGCGGAGTATCGTTAATAAACGGATTTGTGGATTTAGACGGTGTGTTTACTAGACTGATACCTACAGTACAGCTCAAAATTAACATCATATGATTCCGGAGTCAGCGTCACTGACTTCATTTTGCAGTCAGTGACTGCAGTCAACCTATTGACGTCACAGGTCCAATGTTACTTCCGGTAGTTTTGATTTTCATCAACTGACTCCGGAATCAGAGTCAGTGACTGCGGAATCAGCATCACCTTAGTCATCACTAACACAAAATATGCTACACTCATACACACACATTTATGTGTATCCGCATGCACATGTAAGCCATTTGAAAAGAGGTGATGACTAATGTGATGCTGATTCCGCAGTCACTGACTCCGACTCCGGAGTCAGTTAATGAATTTCAAAACTACCGGAAGTAAGTTGGACCTGTGACGTCAATAGTTTGACTGCAGTCACTGACTGCAAAATGAAGTCAGTGACGCTGACTCCGGAATCATATGATGTTAATTTTGAGCTGTACTGTACTTACGCGGTTACAGAAGGAGCTACTTAAGTCAAAAAATTTGCTTTTTTACATATGTTATTCCCGCAAGGCACTTCTACCTCAGATAAGAACAATTCAGCATGAAGGTGCACTTTTGGTTCAGTGCGTTTGTCAGTAACATATATTTACTTAGGCAAAAGTATGCAATAAAGCCTAAAAGTAGCAATTAGTTGGTCAGTTCTACATAGCACAAACCACATCAAACCAATCAGACTGAAACTTAGCACAGTAGTAGCCCACATGTATGCGTAAAATCTTATGATCCGGATTTTTGATATGTGATCTCAAACCAGAAATCAAAGACAAAACGTCAAAAATAGCGTTTTTTAGTTCGCCGAAATTGATGCCATGGGCAGAAATTTAAAAAAAAGATCATAGAAGCTGTGATATGACATTAGGCTATCGAATCATGTAAAACTCAGCTTCGTCAGTATCAACAAAAATTTCGAGTGATGAACGCTTTGTGACCACAAAAAACGTTTCTTGCGTCTATGATTTACTCATAAAATTAACTTTTTGGGAGCCCCTAGTAAAAAGTTGGCAAAAGCATTGGTTTCAGTTTATGACATCTGGGATGCGCCTTCCCTAGGTCTGCATTGTGTACAAATTTCAAGCGAATCAGAAAACCTAAAATTTTCACTTATACAGGTAGCCCCCCTTGATGGCTGAAATTCGTTCTTTTCGTAAAGAAATCACATGTTTTGTTTAGTCTCAGTGTTTAACATTTTTGTTCAGACTTTAGTTTAATCTGGGCTTTCTCCAAAGCGCCTGTCGAACTAGGCTATATATTTAGCTGGATTCACAAAAGGGAGTGGAACTTTACAGACTTATATAAAGGGATGAAATGGCTCTAATGATGAAAAATATAATTAGCCTTTTTCTGATTAAAAAAAGCGTCAAAAAAGCTAACAATTACGGACTACTTGGACAGTTTTCAAGTTGAGTAGGTAATTTTTTTCGAATCCCAGCAAGGGATGGCTTAAGTTTTGTTAATTGAAGTCTGTGCTGACAATCGTCTATATGCTTTTTCAAAAGGTTGGTGTGAAAATTATTTAAATGACATTTCAACTAAACTTATTAACATTTTTGTTTTAAAAAATAATCTAAACCAGAAACCTAACTAACCTAAGCCTAAATCTAAGTCTGAATCGACATTTGAAGGTTTTTGAAAACGCACATGCACACTCACACTTTAAAGCATTGCTTGAGGAGACAAAAATATACAAGACATATTTTATTTAAAGCTTATCGCACCGAACAACATGTTTTGGTCTCAATAGAGCGCAAATTCGTCAATTTGTGACTGAATATGAAAAAATAATCCAGCAATCTTTATTCAGCTATAAAGACTATAGTTCAGTGTCAAATAAGCGGCTCTATTGTAACCAAATGAACAAACGAATGAATGAATGAATCACCATGGCACAGTGCACTGGTCAGCCTTCACGCATTGACCGTTGTAATCGTCTCTGAGATAGTTGGGGTCACAGAAGCAACCGACGCGGCAGACCTGAGGGCAGGGCGGGGGCTGGGGGAATTTCATGGCGTGCGAACAAATCAGCTCACATGAGCCGCACAGGTCGAAGTGCTCGTTCTTGCCGCACTTGGCTGAAATAAATAAATAAATAAATAAATACATAAATAAATACATAAATAAATAAATAAATAAATAAATAAATAAATAAATAAATAAATACATAAATAAACACATAAATAAATAAATAAATAAATGAATAAATAAAAAATAAATAAATAAATACATAAATAAATACATAAATAAATAAATAAATGAATAAATAAATAAATAAATAAATAAATACATAAATAAATACATAAATAAATAAATAAATGAATAAAATAAAAAAATAAATAAATAAATAAATAAATAAATAAATAAATAAATAAATAAATAAATAAATAAATAAATAAATAAATAAATAAATAAATAAATAAAAAATAAATACATAAATAAATAAAGAAATAAATAAACAATAAATAAATAAATAAATAAATAAATAAATAAATAAATAAATAAATAAATAAATAAATAAATAAATAAATAAAAATAAATAAATAAATAAAGAATTATAAATCAACTAAATAATTAAGTAAATATAGTCAGACCGAAATTGTTGAATACTAGCACAAAACAAAACATGCGATTTCATTACGGAAAGAACAAATTTGAACCATCTAGAGTACAGCGAGTAGCTGTTGAAAAGACTCCGCATGTTTTCTTTAAGGGGGCCCTCCGGGAATCGGGAGTTGCCTCAAAAGTCAGCAAAAACCTGATAAAACTAAAATATTACTAAATAAGTATTTAGTATGGTAAGAAATAACCCTTGTGTAAAAATTTCAAATCACGTGATAATGTCACGTGACTGCCAGAGCACTGCACGTGAGTGAATTTTCGGCAAACGATAACTAATAGCATGTTTGTCTTGCAATCATGATTCATATATCAAAATGTAGCCCTTGCGCTCCTCTAGTTGAACTCTCACAGCACTAAATGCAGTGGTATCATGGTCTAGAGCATAATTTTTAAAAATGTTCAACTGCGCACAATGATAGGCTATCTTCATGCCAAATTTGAGCCGAATCGGTTGAAGCAGCAAAAAGATATCGAATGCCGAAAATTACCGTGAGCACTGCTCAGTATAATTTTTTTTGAGCCAGCAACTTTGCGTAGCGTTGCCCGATTGCGCTGAAACTTTGCAGAATTTTGGGGACCCAAGACCTTAGTAAAAACAGTTTAGGTAGCTAAGCAATGTTACACTGTTTTTTAGATAATGTTAAAAATGTACCAAATCGAACACAGTTTTTGGTAAAAGCCGGTTGGCGGGCAAAAATGGACGTAAAAATTAATTTTGCCGTTTCAAACATTTTTCACATGCTATTTTGTGTCTAATGATGTGAGTTGATGAATTTTTAATAAATTTTTGCTCAATGTTCACCCATTTGGCAGTTTGCCAGTAAAAACTATAAAATTTGGCAATTTTGCAAATATCTTGATATTGGTATCAAATGAAAGCCCACATCATTCTGAGTAACTTTCCTTCTTGACACAGGTCCGAATTCGTTAGCTGAAAAAAGTTATGGCCCAATACCTTGATTCCCGGAGCGCCCCCTTAAGTGTGCGGCATTTTTGGTCAGACTACAATCAGTTTAAGGTGGTAGTTGCGTTTTCGAGGTTTTTGTGATTTCTATGTAAACTTTGCGCCACCAGTACTCAAGTTATATGTGACGCCTGAGCATGAATTTTTGGGACACTACTGTAATGGTCAAAATCCCCAGGCATGTCTCTCACTTTTTCGAAATTTCAACTGTGGACGTTTTTAGAGGGTTTTAATTACAAGAAAATATCTTAAATTTTCGGTGCGTTTGCTTTTCAGCTATTTTCTCAGTAAATTGACTAGTTATTAAAAAAGTGGGGGACACGCCTGGGGATTTTAAACATGTCAAAAACCTTACCAACTTTCAGCCCCAACCGGTAATCGTATGATTCAGAGCTGTGGCGCAAACTTTTTGTAAAAAATTTTAATATTTTGGAAAGGACCTTTCTTTAGTCGCTTATACTGGAAACAAAATCACAGGTTAAATTTCAATGCATAGCATACATTTAGGAAAGATATTGTTCTACCTAATGCAAAAGACCGCTTGTGATTTGAATTTGTAAACGCTGAGCT
Organism: Trissonchulus sp. WLG1_4; assembly: GCA_030248245.1. Taxonomy (NCBI): domain Eukaryota; kingdom Metazoa; phylum Nematoda; class Enoplea; order Enoplida; family Ironidae; genus Trissonchulus; species Trissonchulus sp. WLG1_4. The sequence continues at coordinate 3,831 of JASANF010003836.1, read as the reverse complement.
ATGGCTCTGCAAAAAAACACCTAAAAACGCAATTACCCCCTTAACTGCCTAGATTAATTAATTAATTAAGATCAAGTATTGTAAAAACTTCAGAATAAAATCAATCAATGTACATAAAGACTTTTCTTTTTAAAAATATCAAGACTGGATTATTCGTTCAGCAAGGTTTCAGCAACATTGGCGCCTCAAGCACTTGTTATACCTACCTGCATGATGCAATTACGACATTACGACACCAAAAAATTTAAATTAGCTAATTAAATTAACTATTAAATTAAACTACTGTTAATTAATCCTAAAATACTATTGAATTCTTCAACAGTCTCCATAATATTGAACATTGTCTGAATGCTTTTTCTACTAATAGCCAGTCATTAGCAATTTCAGATGAATATTTGTATTTAAAACTATATAAAAAATATATAACGAATATAACTTACTTATATTATAATAAATTTAAATCTATTTTAAAATATGAACTAACTTGATGTCGGTTTTGAAAACGCGGAAATAATTAATGATATCAGAACCACCAAGGCCAATTTAAGATCCATTTTCGTTAAAGCACAGCACCTTATCGTTACAAACGGGCAAATTGCCTAAAATAAGGTTTCACAAAAACATAGGTTTCTATATTATTAATTATATATATACAACGTAGTTATGTAAATATTACTGTTTCAATCAGGCTTGGAATTTATTTGTAATCATGAAAAAGCGAATTAAATAGATTAGTGGTTTACCAAAAGTTTCGCTCGGGGCTATGAAAGGTATGGGGGAGATAGCAATACCTCATACATACTATTAATCCAGCCTTAGCGCCTGTGGCAATATTGCAAATTACTTAATAAAATTACAACTAACTAAATTAATTTTGCAGCGAAGATGTAAGAAATAAAAACTGAGTAATAAGATTTTAGGGCCAATCTAAATTCATCATTTGTTGAAAACAACCAGCCTGACTGTCTATTTAGTCTGACTCGAACTTTACAACAGTTCGGCGCGTTAAGTCATTAGAGAAGACATTTAAACAACGAAGACGAAACCGTTTAGTAAGACAAGCTCAAAAGAATAAATAGGACCTTGGACTTGAATTAATTATTGTATTCAGTAATACTGATTTCAGAATTGATAGCTGCCACGCCAAAAACTGTGATGAATGGAATGTTAAAGTGGAAAAAACCAAAAGACCGTTAAATTTTATAATAATCCCATTAATGACTAAACTGTCTAGACGTCCCACACTTATGACTTATGAGTTGAAATCTGGGTTTTGCAAATTTTTTTTGAAAGCTTAATTTGTAGAACTTATTGGGTAAAACACAAATTGGCGAATTTGCAAGCAGCTGTAGGCAACCCAGATTCTGAAAAAATGAGTTAAATTAGTTTTTGTTCAGTTTTTTAATATTCGAGGAAAATTGAGAAAAAACATCAAACTTGAATGAAAACCTATTCTGAGGGTGTTTGTTATGCATAAGGTTTGACTAACCAAAAAATGTAAAAAACATTTTTATAACACAACCAGACAACAAAGAGAGAATTATGATTCAAATAGTGCTTTTGCAAAAATCGGTCATGAAATTTCAAAATTTCCCCGAGGTGACTCATGCACGAAAAAAAACACTTAAAGATATCCGTAAATTCAAAACTGTGTGCGTCGATGACTACATGTTGTTTCAGAAAGTTTTATGGTGGTGAAAAAGAGAGATACTGATCTGACTTGTGTGCGGATCGAGCTAAAGTTTTGAAAAATTAATTTCAAGTTTTTTCAGTGTTTGTTAGACATGTAAAAAAACCTGTGAAAACATAGTGAAACATCCAATTTAAATTAACAGTCTTCCAGAGGTTGTTTGTTCTGAGTTCTGAGTAACCCATAAATAATAATACAACAAAAAAGCAAGAAGTTTTTTGTGAATCCCTCCTGAGCTTTCTATCCAACTACTTAAATCTTCGCTTGGGTAGTTTGCGGCGGTTTAAATACCATTTCAATTTATGGTCATTGCCCCCATTTAGTCAGGTTATGTGGGCTTGAAAAAATTCAGAACAAATATTCAGCAACATGTTTATCAAATTTTTTGTGATAACATTGTAAATTATTTTACTATTAGTAATTTAATTGAAGCCAAAGTATATCTGGGGGCTAAAAAGTATGAATGATCAGTTTTGAAAGGCCATTAAGCCGCAGAAATTTAAGAGAAAAGTAAACAGTTTTTAAAGTTCGTAAAGAACATCATTTGATGAAACTTAATCAAGATTACACTACAACACTTCATTCATATCTGTCTTCCTGTTGTGACGTCACTACTATTTAGGTATAATAAAATATGTACCCAGCTTCCCTAGGTTTGCTGTGATTAAACCAACTTATTATGAACGCAAAGTAAAGTCTGACCAAAAAATGCTGAACCCTGAGACAAAAAGAAGTACGCAATTTCATAACGAAAAGGACGAATTGCAGGTATCAAGAGTACAGCGAGTAGTCCTAAAAATCATGCTCCTATTTTGTCTCAGGGTTCAGCCAGACTTTAATTCAATTAACTTTAATTCATGCTCGATGTGATACACTACTTTAAAAATAACTTTATTTAATTATAGACAAAGGTGGTTAATACATGTCGAAAAACACTCAAGACGGCATAAACCGCACAGCTATACTTATTATTTGGAATTGTCACTCAACTTGTACTTGCATTAATTGTGCTTCGCGTTTAACACCAATCAAACAAGCCGTACTGTGATTCGTTCAGTTCTGTTTGTACATTGTCCAACTGACAAACTATGGTCGATTCATACTTACAGGCACAGCCGTATATATGTCCGCTCGGCGTTGAGCCGGAAAAATTACGCGACCAATGGTAGTTAAGGTGGCGCTCAGGGGAACCGACTTTGGCGTTTAATTTTTTTCAGCGACATTTTTGACCATAATGTCTTGAAGGAAAGTTGTTCAGAATGAAAAGAGCTTTCGTTTGATGTGCATATTGCGATAAAATTTTTTTTAATATTTTTTGGACGATTTTGTAGCGGCAGCATAAAAATTTTTGTTTTAATATAAACTGATTACTCATATCACAAAAATACGCGGTTTCTTAGCTTTAAAATGATGTATTAAACATAAGAATACGTTAAAGCTTTGCTGAGTTATTTAGCCGGGAAAATAGCAAATAAAAAATGAAAAACCTAAAAAGCTGATAAATCTTCGAAAATGTAAAATTTTTGATTTAATTTCCTAAAAAATTGAGTATGGCTTTTGGTAACTTTTTCAACGGAACTTCGCAGGCCTAGGAAAGGTCTAATTTTTTAAAAAGTGAAACGTGTGGGCAAACCTCACATTTTTGCGCAGCGAAGTCGACTACTTTTTTTTGATCTAGCTCCCTGCTGCCAATTGGGATCGAGTTGAAATTTTGCACAATGAAAGAAAGAATATAAATGCAGACGTCGAATTTTTTCGATTTTAAATTTTTGGCTCTCAGCACTTTTTGTAGCCGCTCAAACACAACTGATTTTGGAAAAATCGATTTTTTGAAAAATCAATAATTGGAATCAAAAATCGAAGACTTTTGACGTCTAGATTTTTAAAAGATCTTTTTAACGATACCAAGATTGTCAAAATCGGTTGAAGTTTCGCTGAGCTAGGTCAAAAACAAAATTAGTGTGAATAGAAAATTCGACATGGTCATAAAATTTGACACATTCACATTAAAGTGCTGAACTGTATTGTAAATAGGTTTTTTTGAAGTCTCTTTGATTTACAATTAAAGTTGTATTGCTACTTATTGCAAGAGCTTAGCGCCGAACATGAGTTTTGTTGCTGAGCGCTTTTTTTTTTTTTTT